>PVJA010003780.1:0-91804 GCA_004027025.1 Myocastor coypus | reverse complement strand
GACTTATGGCTGACATGACTCTTATTCGCTAGTGTTTACCAATTTTTCCTCCCATTTTTAGTTGGTTACTCTATTTGGTGGGATCCTTCTGTTCTCATTTGTTGAATTCGGGTCATTTTGGTCCCTTTCTAAAATATTTGTTAGAATATTATGTAGCACTGGTTTTGATGTCATGAAATTCTTCAGCTGTTCTTTGTTAAAGAAATATTTCACTTCTCCCTCATACTTGAAGGAGAGTTTTGCCGGGTACAATAGTCTGGGCTGAAAATTGTTTTCATGGAGGACTTGAAGCACTCTGCTCCAGGCTCTTCTTGACTTCATGGTTTGTGAAGAGAAATCCGCTGTTATTCTGATGGGTTTTCCTTTAAATGTGATCTGTTTCTTTTCTCTAGCAGCTTTTAGTATATTATTCCTCAGCTGGATTTCTGGTATCTTGACTATTATATGTCTTGGCGTGTTTGTACTTGGGTTGATGTTATTTGGGGTTCTGTAGGCTTCAGTTACCTGAATGTCTGATTGTTTTCTCAGATTTGGGAAGTTTTCTGCTATTACTTCTGCCCATATTCTTTTTATGTCATTTGTATTGACTCCTTCTTTCTCATTGATTCCCATTAATCTCACGTTGTTCATTTTTGCATTGTCTTGCAGATGATGAATTATTCTTTCCTGCATCCTGGTTGTTTTTAAAAGATCCTTTCTTACTCTTTCACTGGCTGCAACTGTGTCTTCAAGGTTGGAAACTCTATCTTCATTTTCATTCATTCGACTCTGCCAACTTGTGATCGAGGTTTTATTTTCTTGTATATCTCTTTGAAACTGTTTCATGCGATCTATGTCTTTCCTATATTGCTCTATCAGGGAGTCCATCATTTTTCTATACTCCTCTAATTTTTTATCGATGTCTTCTTTAATAGTATTGAAGTCTGTCATTATGGTTATCCTTTCTCTCTCTAATACAGAGATTATTTCTGTTCTGTTCTCCTTTCTACTTTTGTGTAGTTGTTCCCCTACGTGGGATGCTATTGATTTAGGCATGTCTTTGTCAGCTTTAGATATTATTTCTGCTCTGATGTCCTCTATACGTTTCTCCAGCCGTTTTTCCACTTCATGTATTTCTTTTTTTACTTCAGATGTTATCTCTGATCTCAGTTGCTCTATAAGTTTCTGCATTTGTGTGTCTGCCACAGATGTTACCAATTCAGAGGTTTCATCTGTATGGTTCCTATTTTCTTCCATGATAGTGTCTTCTGTATTTGGTTTGTGTGGGCACGGGCCCTGAGATTGCCTCCTACTCCTTGTTGTTATCATTTTGTATGGAAGCGACCTCTGCACTTTGGTGGTGTTATGCTGTGTCTATGGGCGTTTGTTCTGGAGACTCCAAGCTGGTTCCTCTACAGAGGTTCCTGACTCTGTGCTGGAGCTCTGGCTGCTAGCTTCTGTGAATCCCGGCGAATGTGGTCTGTAGGTGGAGGTGGAGCTTTGGGATTGAGTAGTCCTGGTAGGCTCGTGGACCAGATCCGTTGCCAGATGAGATGTTTGATGGGTTTGGTGCTGGAGCTTGGGCTGGAGGGGCTCAAAAAAAAAGGGGGGGAGGGGGAGGGGAAGGCAGGCCAAGGATCCTGACCCAGCCGGCGTGCGGGCTCGGCTACCAGCTGGGACTCGGTCAGGACTGGAACAGGAAGTTATTCACAGGAACGCAGAGGCCGGGTAGAGGGGCGCAGGCAGCTTACCCGCGGCGGACACGCGGGCTCGGCTACTGGCCTCTTTCAAACAATTTCATGCGATCTATTTCTTTCTTATATTGTTTACTCAGGGAGTCCATCGTTTTTCTATTCTCCTCTAATTTTTTATTAATATCTTCTTTAATATTACTAAAGTCATTATGGTTATCCTCTCTCTAATCCAGAGATTATTTCTGCTCTGTTCTCCTCTCTACCTTTCTGTAGTTGTTCCCCTACTTTAGATGCTATTAATTTAGACATGTCTTTTTTAACTTCAGTGGTTATTTCTGCCCTGGTTTCCTCTATATGTTTCTGCAGTTGTTTTTCCACTTCATAGTCTATTTTTTTGTACATTTCTTTTTTTTACTTGACATGTTATCTCTGATCTGAGTTGCTCTACACGTTTCTGCACTTGTCTGTCTACCTCAGAAGCTATCAGTTCAGAGATTTCATCTGCATGATTCTCATTTTCTTGTAGGGTAGTGTCTTCTGTATCTGTTACCGGTGGGTTTTGTACCTGAGATTGCATTTTGCTCCTTGTCAGTATCATTCTATATAGCAGTGACCTTTAGTGCAGGACTGCATACTCACAGATTAGTGGTTCTGTCTGAGCTGCTTTTATCCCTGGGGAGGGAGGTTTCACTCACCTGGGTGGGGGGCTTGCTGCTGGGTAGGCTAAGCTTGCGTTGAGCCTTAGGTCTGACATCTGCTCCTGATGCTGGATAGGCTATGCTTTTATCTGACTGAAGATCTGAGTCACATGTTGGGCCTAGCTTCTGGGTCAGCTGCTTTCACAGTGAGCCAGAGTAGGTCTAACATGGCAGACAGGCCAGAGACATCTGACAGGTGGGTGGGAGTACTCACGTGAGCGGGTTGGAGACCTCAGGTGAGCGAGCAGGAGTCATCTGGCGGGTGGGCCGGAGTGTTCAGGCTGGCAGGCTGGAGTGTTCAGGCCAGCAGGCTGGAGACGTCTCTCATTTCAGTTTTTGTACTATTGTACTCCTAAGTTTGATTCACTTTTATAATTTCTATTAGTTTTGTCAACATAATGAGACACTGACTCCATACTTTAGTTTTTTGTTTTGTTTTGTTTTGTTTTGTTTTTTGTCTTTTTGAGACAGGGTCTCGCTATGCAGTTGAGGCTGGCCTTGAGCTCACTTTTGTAGCCCAGGCTGGTCTCGAACTCGCACCGATCCTCCTGCCTCCGCCTCCCAAGTGCTGGGATTACAGGCGTGTGCCACCACGCCTGGCTCCACACTTTAGTTTTTTAGACATAATTTTCTCTGTGATACTTAGCATGTTTAAAAATAATTAAACTTAGGTCTTTAAAAAATACAGTGTCTTTCTGTGGAATCATTTCCATTGATTACTTTGCCTGTGTATCAGCTATATATTTTCTCTAAATAACTGTGTGCTTTTTTACTGAAAACTGGACAATTTTGAATATAAGGACCTTTGAGCTATGATGACTGGCCTGACAAAGTATGAGCAGGATTTTAGTTTGAAATTATGAACAAAGTCTTGGGTTGTTGCCTGAATGCCAGCCGCTTGTGCTTTCAGATAGTCTCAAATGTAGATCTTACTTTTTTAAAGAGTTCTAGAAGGAACATTATGATATCCTTTCCTGTATGGGGTTAACTGAAATGTCATGGGCCAGTATCTTTAAGGACACTGAGATTTGCCTGTATACAAGAGATGTTTTCAGTTCTGTGAGGGGAGCCTGAGCCTTCAGTTGACATCTTGAGTTACAGCCAGCCCTTGGGAATGAATTGAGTTTGTAAGTCAAGGGTTCACTGTACAAATTAAGCAATGCTATTCCAAACACATGAATTTCAAAATCCAAAACTCTTCGGGTGTGAATGTGACAATTACAGATTCTGGGTTTTTGGATTAAGGATATTCAACCAGTAAAATCTATGCAGTTTATTCCAAAACCAAAATAATCTTTTATAGGTAAACTGTTTCCCAAGAGTATTATAATATGGAAACTCCAGAGTGATATTTTTTCTCTATTTTTTGGCAATGAGTATTGAAGATATTGGTCACTGACTTTTTTTTAGCTAAATCCGTAAAGTTTCTATTCAGTTTCCATTGTGAACATCCTACAGTCTTGGTTCTGTTATCTTAGTGGTCATTTAATTGTTGAACAGAACTTTTCCCTGTGGGTAGTTGAGGGGAGTTTAAAAACTTTACGTTAGTCATTACATACAGCTTCTATATAGCTTCCAAGCCAATAGGAAGAGTGAGTATTGAGTCTACTCAGGTCTTTCCTAAGTTTGTATACAGGCTTACTCATGTATGTTGTTTCAGAGCCCTGATGGGATGCCCTAGTTGTTCATTCTAGTTGTTTTGGTAGTCTGTTTTTTGTTCCCACTGTTAACCATCACCTCAAGCAGCAGCAAATTGGGATAGGATTGGTGTAGATGCTTTCCACACCACCCTTCTGCAAGAATAGCACGTTAGCACTGGTTAGCAAAAATAAAGACAGTGCTTTTGAGGTGGTCATCCATGTAGCCATTGGACAAGTCACAACAAATAATTCTTTGTGAATGAGGCCCATTCTGTTGTGTCCAGTACGAACAATGAGGGTCTCTCTTCATGGCTACTGCTGATCAGGGATCAGGAGATGGGATGGGATAAGTTAAAATGCCACATGGTGTACTTTCTTTTTTTTATTTTTAAGAATGAGATAGGCATGCTCATTCTTAGAGGGATGATGTTTTGAATACTTGTTTTTGAAGACTTGAGTCACTCCAAGTCTTTGCTTAATTTTCAGAGTTATGAAAAAGTTTTCCAAGTGTCTGTCTTTTTTTTTTTCTTTGCTTTTATAAAGGGGCATGGCGCACTCCTGTAATCCCAGCACTCGGGAGGCTGAGGCAGGAGGATCGGTGCGAGTTCGAGACCAGCCTGGGCTACAAAAGTGAGCTCAAGGCCAGCCTGAACTGCATAGCGAGACCCTGTCTCAAAAAGACAAAAAAAAAAAAATAAATAAAAAAAATAAAGGGGCAGAAGCTAGCATACTTTACTCTAATTTTGCTGACACATACTTACTTTAAAAGCACCGTGCAAAATCCAAATGCTTGTCTCTCTGAAGTCTCTCCCAATTCTAAATAATTAAAAATGGCCCTTAGGCTCCTTTGATTTGAGAAACGAACTTTTATTTGCCCAAATCCAGTATTAGACTTCTTTCAAGCTATTTTACCATTTGTCTTAACTTTAGAACTTGATTCCTGCACATTAACACAGGTGGTCCTCGATTGTCTAAAGTTCAACTTTGAAACAAATGAGCTTTTCATAGAGAATTATGATTGTTAAAATTATACTGTCTACAAAAATTTTGATAGAAATCCAGAAATTTATTATAGCAAGTGATCCACATTTAAAGCTACATGTATATGGTGGTATTGTCACCAAGCCAGCAGGTTTAACTGTAGTGCTATCTTTTTTAAGTGCGATAGCATTTGAACAATTGATTTCAGTGTTCCCTCAACTCCCCTAAAGAAGCTCCAAGAACAATGTGCCTGTTATTCCAGGTACTTAAAAGAATGAGGACTGGAGTTCCCAAGGTTAAGGCCAGTATAGATAATTTAGTGAAACCTTGTGTCAAAAAATAAAACTTTGGTGATTTAGTCAAGTATTCCCTGGTTCAGTTTCTAATACCACAAAACAAAATCATTAAGTAGGAGCTCAGTGAGTCTAGAGCAAAATGTAGAGAAATTAACCTACATTTTACTAAATAACTATATCCAGAAAAGCTTTCCTTTGAAGAAACTTAAAAAATTATTTTAAATGCCATTTCTTGTGTTGTAATTTTGATATTTTAGATAAATTAATGGAAAATATGTCCATATTAATACTGGTAATAAGAGTATCCCATTTTTAGGTGGGTATAATTGATTAGTTTGCATATATTAAGTCAGCCATGTATTCCAGAGATATACCCCATTTGGTCACAGTGAGTCTTCTTTTTGATTTATTGTTGAATTTGGTGTGCTAGCATTTTAGTGAAAAGTTTTGCGATGTTGATTAGACAGTGGTTATTTATTTATTGCCCAAGTGATCTTGGCCTTGTAAAATGTGTTTGGAAGTATTTCTTGCAGCTGTCTTAGAAGATTTTAAGAAGCAATAATAATAATTATTTGACTATTGGATAGAAGTTAGCTATTACCCAAATGTCCCTTGGCTTTGTCTTTTGGAAAGGTTTTAATACCTTCATCTAACTCTTTGTTATGATCCATTCAGACTATTTCTTTTGACTCAGACTTGGTAGGTTTTATTTTTCTCGGCATTTTCTGTGTTATGCAGTTTATTGGCATAACCTTTTTTATAGTAGTCCCTCGATATCTTTTTTGTTTTTAAGATGTTAGAATGCCTTTACTTTGATTTTGATAGAAATCTTTTTTTCTTAGTTTTTTTTTTTCTTAGTTTAGCTATGTTCTTTCAGTTTTGTGTTTTTGTTTTCCCCTCCCCAAACAATGAACTCTTGGTTTTACTTATGTCTCCTACTCCATGGATTTTCTGTTCTAAGGATTTTATTTCTAATCTGACATTTATTCCTTTCTCTTCCTATAATTTGGGCTTCAGTTCATCCTTATTTTTTCTAGACTCCTGAAGCATAAAAGTTTGGCTGTTGAGTCTTCTTTAATATAGGCACTTTTTGTTTAAAAAATTTCCTCTTGGAACTGTTATTGCTGCATTGTATAAGTTGTATTGTGTTGTGCTTCTACCACTATTTGTCTTGGAACATTTTTAAATATGCTTTTCAATTTCTTCCTTAGTCCATTTGTTAAGAGAATATTGATTATTTCCATGTATTTGTGTATTTTCCAAGGTTCTTCTAGTTTCATGTGATTATGACTTTTAAAAAAATGCTAAGTATGATTTTAGTCTTCTTGAATTCCTTATCATGTATGGCCTAACATGTTCTATACTAATGAATGTCTGTAGTGGGCTTTTATTTCTAAATACCAGTCATTCAGTAATTTGCTCCTTTATAAATGTAATAGATAAGCCTGAAATGTCTTTTTAAAAGCTACCTGAAGTCCTTTCTGAAACAAGGCAAATATTCTCAAAGATTTTTGTTTATAGCTTGATGACACACAAAGCTACAGAGAAAGAATTTAAAGATATTGTAAAGCTGGATTGTACATATTGTAGAAATAGCTTTACAAATAAGGGTAGATAGCAGGATTTAAGCTCTGAAGAACATTTTAGATAATCTTTAATCATGTGTATAAAGAATATAGCTTTTCTTTTATAATCTATTAGCTTTTCTTGTGTCAAACTTCAGCTTGGCTTTTTTTATTATTGCTTTTTGTTTTTTAAATGTATTTAGTACAGGGTCTACAGGGTCTCACTACACAGATCGGACTCCTAATGATCCTCCTATTTTTCAGCCTCCCAAGCTCTGGGATTACAGACATGCATCACCACAGCCAGTCTCAGTTGCCATCTCAGCATGCCTGGGGATCAAACTCCTACCCTCTGGGCCTGCCTAAGCAGGAGCTTTAATCTACTGACCTGTCTGGCCAACCCCTAGCTTTTTAAAAAAATATATATTACTCAACAGCATAAGCTGAAACCACAAATACTAAATTAAACTGTGTGTGAATGTGCATTGCTGAAATTCAGGTGTAAGGGTTCCCTTTAGTGGAAGTAAAAATGTGTGTTTTTTTAATCCAAACATAAAAACAATTATTTTTATTTCTGTTAGCACTCATGAATATGCATCATGCAGCCCCTTACCACATGAGCAATCCATTAATAAAAATGAATACAATACTTCATTATTAATGAGTAGCAAAAGTGATTGAGTACTTGGAAAAATAAAAGGAAAATGTATTTGTTGAAAGATGATAAAGGAAGAGTCCAAGATTTCACACACATGATAAAATGTTCCTTGCAAGTTTCTAGTAGTGAATAGAATAAACAAAAAGCTAGCCTCCAGGTTCATTGTAAGCATTTAGTAATGTGTGTATTTTACTTGTGGAATGAGTAACGACTTGGCATATTTGAACATGCCACTGAGAAAAACATATTGATAGAAAGATAGTTCAGGTGAGAAACTGGTGAAAGAAACAGCTTCAATATTTATAAGGGCAAGGAGATTTATAGAGTCTTGTAAATTAAATTTGTAACTACTTATGAAGGTAAAGTAGTGGTTTTCAAACTACTTACAAAGTTTGATGATAAGCCTGATATAAGTATTGTCTATAATGTGTTATAATAGTTTTGTTGGGTTACCAACAATTTCACTGATGCTCCCAGTTTCTTGCTAGATATTACAAATTTGAATATATAAAAGAAGCACATCAACTTTACCTATTTTGAGGTTTTGCATAAAATTTAAAAGATTGTTTTGCTATGAGTTTGAAGATTTGTCTTAAGCAAAACAGAGAAGAGATGATTAAGATTAAAGGCAAAGGACAGTTAGGCTGTAGTGTTCAGAATTTTTTGAAAATGCACAAAACTGTATTGCTTCAGGGTAGAGGGAGAGCACAAGGGGTGAAAACAGAGTTAAGCTGTCTTATGTGTGTTTACCAGCCCTCCACAATGAATATAATCATGTGAGCAAACATGTCCTTAAACAGTTTTTAAAATTTATAAATATTTAATGGTACCAAATATTAGATGCTTATAACAGCTAAAGCAGTCAAAGGATACTATAATATTCATGACCCATGATCAGAGTGATAATACTAAAGCTGTCCCTCTTTAGAATTAAATCCTTTATTTCAGTGGAATGCTTGCTTTAAATGTAGATGTCCAAGCACCTTCTTCCTTTTTCATGTCCTCTTCTGATATTTTTATTATTAAGCTAATAAGTGTCTCTCTGAACATGTTTAAGACACACTTAAGTGAGGACTTAGCTGTAGGAAATGCAGTAAATTACTGCTTAGTGGGAATAAATAATAGGGCCTTTTTTTTTTAATTCCAGCTAAACATTGAAGAAATACATGTATTTCATTTATTGGAGTCAGGAATGTGAAGAACAGCTGGCAGAAGGGTATGTGGAAACAAAAGATATATCCCCAGATTGTAGCATGCTTTATTTACTGAATATAAATTTTTCTTTTTTTGGAACCGAAAATTGAACTCGAGACTTCATGCATTCCAGGCAGGTGCTGTGCCACTGAGCTGTATCCCCAGCCATGAACATTAATTTCTCATTTAGTAGCTCACAGTAATTAGAAATCAAGTGTTTATCACAGGATTTTCACGTAGCTATTAACAAGAATTTCACAACTCATGAACTTCTTTTAGTTCTGGAAGTCTAACAACTATAAGAGAATTGAGAAGCAGGAGAAGATATAAAGACTAGGAATGGTTTTTGGCAGAGCTGTGGCAGCTCTGATAGATAAATTACAGCAAAATAATGAAGGTGTGTATTTTTCAGCAAAGATAGCTAAACTACTATTACAACATTTTCTCTTGAGTATTGTAAATGCTATTTTGGATATAGTACTTTGCAAAATTTTAAAAGGAACAGTGTGGAAAGGAAAACAAAGGAATGGAGGACAAAGGAAATGTGGCATGTCCCTATTTATAGTTTATCATGAGTTTAAATTACCTTTGCCAGCTCAGTTACAGGATTCTTTTTAATTTGTTTAACATTATTTTTCACTTATTTTATCCAATTCTAGCTTCTTCTTACTACATCAGTTTTATATAGAATAAAATATATTCCCTTCATTAAAAAATAAATGCCTATCATTATACTTTACTACACTAAATTGTAAGTTTTCTGTGTCCATCATCTTTCAAACTCATTAACACTATGTGAAGAAACAAACTTGCATTTCTGTACTAAATACATAGCAATGCATTATACATATAAAACTTTCAATGTATTTAATGAATAGTTGAGCCCTTTGGCTCAAGAACTGACTAAGGGAGGGCTGGGGAGATAGCTCAGCAGTCTTGGTTCCTGCTTGGCAAGCATAAGGACCTGGGTTCAATCTCCAGTAACACAGGCTATACCAGCCAGGAACCCCAGAACCCTGGGACCCCAGCTGTGCTGTGCTGTCCAAAACTGGGTGTGGTGGCGCACACCTGTAATTTCAGTGCAGAGGACGCTACTACAGGAGGTTCGCTATGAGTCCAAGGTACATACTGAGACCCTGTACCAAATTAAGTAAGTAAATAAATAAATAAATAAATAAATAGTTAAAACAAAGAAAAACTAGGGGAGTGAAGTGCCACTCTGCTTCAGCATTATTTTGAAATATCCCCTATAAACTATTCAATTTCTAATACCATGAAACTGACACATTTTGAGGTATTATTGAAACAAACAAAAAAATTGTATTTACCTACTGATTAAAGTCTAATTTAAATCATTCACCCAAATGAGATATTACAACCTATGTACTGTGAACTATACTACTCCAGGCAGTTTATGCATATATTTTTACTTTGGGGCTTGAAACAGAAAATTAACCTAGATATGACAATAATTACCAATAAGGTTTTTCCAGAAAAAAAAAATTTGACAAACAGTATAGAATTTTAGAAGAAAAATGATGAGCAGCAAAAATAAAACAAGTAAAAGCATCATGGGAGCAAAGGATTGGAGGAACTGAAATATAAAACACTGCAGATAATGAACTAAAAAATATGGGATTGGGGTGAGGGATAAACTTTAGCTCCAAGAGCCTAAAACAAATTAGTAAACTGTACAACACTGTTAATAAAGTCATGTGCTCTGCCATTTGGGCTTGAAAGTTAAGTAAAATTACTGTATGTACTAGAAACCGGCTGTCATAAAAATATTTAAGGTTCTATAAAATGTGTAAGTTTCCAGAATCTGTGAATAGTTGGCTCAAAAAGGATTCGAAGAAGTAGCCAGGAAAGCTAAGCCTTGAACAGTTGTTGTTTTGTCTGTTTTAAAATATCAATAGCTTTCAATATTACAATGGTTTTAGGAACTTTTTTTCTGTAAAAGCTGTTACATATATTGCTCATTTCTACAGTTGGTCATTGTTTTGCTATAGATACATGGCTTGGAAAATGCTTTTAAGCCAGATGTGGTGGCATATGCTGTACACCTGAAGTGCCAGAGCCTGAGGAAGGCTGAAGCAGGAAGATCAGAAGTTCAGGGCTCTCATGGGCAATATATAGCTGGTCTAAAAGAAAATAAATGTGTGTATATTTTTATTATATGGTAGTAGATCACCAGTGCACCATGTGTGAGGCCCTAGGTTCAGTTCCCAGTACTCAAAACAAAACAACAAAACCTTTTGTTTCTTAAACTCCTTTGAAGCAAGATTTATTGAAAATGTTTGATTTCACTGTTTCTGAGGTTGATATTCATGAGATAGCCTGACAGTTTAGGGAATACATAGTGACAAGTTTGGTCCAGAGAAAAGGAATTTATTACCTGTTTTTCCTTGAAGTGAACTAGCCAGTGAGGGTGAGAAGAGGCTCTCCAAGGTCCAGGTGCCAAACCCTGATTTCTAGGGCTTACACAAGTATGACTTGAATCACCCACCATACTTTTCTTTCTTCTGATCATGCTCATTAGGGCCTCTTTTCTGTTTTCTACATATTCTCTGGGTAGTCTCTTTCTTAGAGCAAGTTAAGTGACCTTTAACTAAAGTAAGTTTAAATCCATTTTTAAGTATTAGGACCTTTAAAAATTACATTTAAAAGGTACCAAAGTGATTAAAAGACGCTAACTGTCTTCACTGATAATATTTCAAGATGGCACATAAGCAATGTGTGTTAAAATATTGAGGCCCTAGAAAGTGTATTGGAATGTTTTACAGCAGTATACAAAATGATACCTGTAAAAACACGTTAAAGTTCATAAGTCCCTGATGATCTATTTTGAAAAGACATTCTGGTTATGTCTGTAGGCATTTTCTTGTGTCACAGGATTGGTAGGCCGGGAGTAAACAACTTACTGTAAATGGGCTGTATGCCAGCTGGCTTCAGGCAGCATGAAGCTTGTGATTTGCAGGCAGGGTTAGCAAAATGCCTTTTAACTTGTTCATTTCCTCTATTCTTAAATATGGGGAAAGGCAAAACTGTACTGATTTATTAAGTACCTTATGAGATCTGCAGCACTTAAAAGATCTTGTAGGAATATTTTAGAAGTTATTGGTATGTTTTATTGGACCTGACTATTTCTGACATGATAATAAGAGGTATAGATATTTTAACAATTACAAGGAATTTCTCAAATTAGTTTACCTTGTCCTGTTGATGTATTTGAAATCATATTTGGGAGTTTCTCTCAACTTTATAGTATTTTCAGTGTATTTAAATTATTAGCAGTATTTTGGGGTAAATGTTATTGATATTAAAACCCCAAAGATTGTTTTCTTTAATTCAATCAGATAAATACCTTAGGGGAAAAAAAAAGAAAGAAAAGACCTCGTCGTGATCTCTAAAGACTTACAACATCCAAAGCATTAGTTTGGTTGTGGTAAACCTTTTAACCAACTAAGTATCATCTCTATGTAAAAAGTGGAGGCCACAGCACTCTATTGAACTTTTTACTGAAAAATTATTCAAGAAATAATGATCTTAAATATTGTTAGGAAATATGCTTAGAACAATGTTAAGAAAATCAAATTACTGGGAGATTTCTCTAGACTGATACAATATTTATTTGTAAAGTATATGAAGTTCAGAATTTTATCTGCATCAAAATTTCCTTTAAATTGTGTAAAAATTAAGACTTTTTAACAGTATATTACTTAAAGTCATCACCAAATAACACACGAATATGGCAAATTGCATTGTAGCTCATTTTCCTTTAACATCTTTTTCCAATACCTGAAAGTCTTTTAGGGTAGAGTTGCAGTGCATGATAAATCAGATTATTTTTTAAAAATCAGTAAGTTTTCTTTCAGTAAAAAAGAGGCTTATTAAATTAGTCTTTTTTCTTTTCATTTATGAGATCACTTAAATCTCTCATTAGTGAAAACAAAATTATTGCAGTTAGCTGGAAATGGAAAGAAATTTAATATAAGGTAGCCTTTTTGTCTTCCCTCAATCATTCCTAAAGCTTTCTTGGGACATAAACCCTGTCAGTATCTGACAGAAGTACTGATCCCTGCAAGAAAAAGATGAATGAAATATATTTCAAAGCTAGGTTTAGCTTTTGCAATTTCATAGAACAGTGATTTATTCAAAATTATAGCAGGGGACTAAAAATCAGGGTAAGTGATATGTAAACAATTCTAATAAATTAGTTATCTCCAACATCCATGACAGTTTACCAAGTTAAAATCATGAATCAAGATGCTGATCTTATGTGTGAGGTGTTGCGTTCAATTCCCTATAACACACACACACACACACACACACACACACACACACACCCCGCCGACCCGAATACACACACACACAGAGACAGGACATTGATCTTCATTTGGTGTAACCATTTAGCAATGACAAAAATAGCAAACAAATCACTTTGGTTGTCTGCCCCAAGTATGTTTGCCTGCCTCTAAATGGTACAAAATCTGTAACATAAAACATGAATCCTAGGGGCTGGCAAGATAGCTCAGCATTTTCAAGGACTTGCTTAGGCAAACTTAGGCAATTGCACAGGGACCATGCTTCGATCCCTGGCACCACATGTGATACCAGCCCCGCCCCCAGGTTGGGCTGAGCTAGCCACAAAAAAATAAAATAAAATACATGGATCATATAACTAATCACCAAATCAGAATCCCAGGTATATATTACATGATTACTAAGAATTTGGAAGATTGGTTATTTGTGTTTTGATAAAGCATTCTTCCAAATGGTTCTAAAAATCTTTAAATCGTTGGTGTAACATAATAGCTCCAGCCAGTACAGAGATATTTTGTCACATTTAGATACTAATATTTTGTGGCTGAAAATCCCTGCATTTTGAAAAAAGGGGAAACACATTGAGATTTATGGATGAAAATATTTTGCCCTATATGAGAACATGATAAATTAGAGAATAATAGAGTTCATGGTGTTTCTCTATAAGCCAAGAAATCTGGGATATAACTGAACTATATGTACAGTGATAAAATTTCAGACAAAATGTTTTTTTTATAAATGTTATCTATAAGATAGAAATTAATGAACAGTAGTCTTCTGACAGTCATAGAATCCCTTTAAAACAACTTGCCATGTATTATAGTGACCCAAGGAAAGCAAAGTTCAAAAAGGGTATCATAGTTGCTAAGCATTTATCATTCCACTGCATTGTGTATGAGTACATGTGTGATTGTGCAAAGTCATAAAAACTATCCTTCTCCCACCCCCAAAAACACTCTAAACTAAAGGAATGGGAATGTTATGAGGAATTTAGCTATGCTTAAAAGTACATAACAAATTCTTCTTTATCTGTAAGGCCATCTTCAACGTATTTCTTAGTTTAGTTTGTTAGAGTTCTCTGTTTGTTTGATTGATTGATTGATTGATTGATTGACTGATTGATTTTTTGGCTTTTTGAGACAGGGTCTTGCTATGCATTTCAGGCTGGCCTTGAGCTCACTTTTGTAGCACAGGCTGGTCTCGAATTCTCAGCGATCCTCCTGCCTCAGCCTCCCAAGTGCTGGGATTACAGGCGTGTGCCACTACGCCCGGCTCTCTGTTTGATTTTAAATTGGTCTATGAATCTAAAATAACTTTTTAGTGATAGTATTTACTAATAAACATGTGGTATAGCTGGGAAAGTATGGCAGTTGCTAGTTCAATGCAGTGGGCACTAACTGCCATTTTCCAAGTGGACAGACAACTTCTATAAAATTATTAGAGGGTGGGACCTTTGAAGAGAAAATCGTCTTTTCCATTGCCTCTGTCAGCTATGTATTTCATACAACAAAGGAACTATCTTATGACAGTTTTCTCTGTCATATGTTGTTTATTTTGGTAGGATAGATAGAACCTTGGACCTTTCCTTTTTTAAAAAAATGATTCTTAACTGTATCACCATAATTTAAATCTTCACTCTTTGAATGTGTTGGAGAGGGAGTTGGTAACTTTTTTTTATGGCCAGCTCAGCCTGCCCTGGGGGTGGGGTTGGTGCAGTATGTGGTGCCAGGGATCCAACCATGTCGCTGCACAGCTGCCTAAGCTTGCCTAAGCAGGCGCTTTAGACTGCTGACCCATCTCACCAGCCCCAAGGAGTTGGTAATTTTTACAAAGATGGGTGTTTAAATTGCAGGCAGTATGGCTGGACCTGTGTTTTGCAGCCAAATAAGGGAAGTTTTGAATATTGGACTAAATGCTTGGATTTTATTGAGGGCATTGGAGATCTATGTTTTTGAGCCAGGGTTGATGTGCTCAGTACTGTACGTTAGAATGCTACTCTGGCACTTAACGCATTAGATACATTATATATTGTCACATTTGGTGAGAAGAAAGAGTTTTGTAAGAAAAATTACATACAAAAGTAGTTACAGGAACCATTGCCAAAGATCTGTAAAAGCATGAACTAGAGTGGTGGCAGAAAAAGAAATAAAAGGAGAGGTGTGAGAATCATTTGGAAGATATGATGTGGCAGTTAATTGACCTTGGAGAAATTCAGTAGACTCTTTTAACAGTGACCTGCTATGCACCAGCCCTTTGCTAAGTGCCACAATCTTGTTTGTAAAGGCTTTTTATATGATTTTTATGGTGCAATTATGATTCTGGTTTTCTTTTCATACTTCTCTGGACTGTTGGCAAGTTTCTCTGTCTTTTCCTGAGTGATCTTAGTTTATCTGGCCCTTTGTATTGGACATCCATATCTTCTGTAGCTCTAACTGATCTGTTGATGTATTGTAGGACTTTCAAACTCAACATTTCCAACCCCACCTTCAACATGTTCTCTTTCTAAGCAGATGTATGGTACCATGCTGTTCCCATGCCCTAAAGAGAAATCTGGGCATCATTCTCAACTACCTTTTGCTCAGATCTGCCTATAGTGTTTCATGCATAGATTTGACAGAGTACTTTTCCCATTTCTTTACTTTTATTTTTGCATTGTGGGGATTCATCATACTCCAGACTTGACATGGAATGCAAGCATTTTACTACTGAGCTATTCCTTCAGATTGCAACTTAATTGTTTGTACCTTAGTTCTGACAGACTACCATAATTTTTAGCTGGATTACTGAAACATCATTTGCTGTCTTCAGTCTGTACGCTGTTTTGCAAACACACAAATATGTTCAGATCATTCCTGTTTTAACACTATACAGTCCTTAGTGCCCTCAGTACCGTTGAATGATCTGTGGCTTACAAAAGTCTTTCATGATTTAGTAAGCTTTTTATTAGATATTCTTTGTAAATCATTTTCACTTCTTCGTTTTGCCCGTCTTTTTGCTTAGTACTGGTCTGTGTAGTACATTCTACCTCCAACCTCTGTCTCCTTTCTCTACCTTATCTAAAATCCATCCACCTGAAATGTCACATCCTCAAGTTAAGTCACTCCTGACAGACCTGCATCATTATATAGTCTAAAAACCGATGTAGAAGGACTTTTCTTCCACTTGCCCTCTACTTGTTCTACCCTACATTATTCAATTACAGACTTCCATAAAATTGTAATATGTTGGCATGCATCAAGAGAAAAATTACCAGCTATCTCTCGGAAATGATCAGTGAGCACTTGTGGGAAAATGTCTCTAAATACAGTAAGACTTTCTGTATTTATATAAAATTTTATTTATTTTTTATACTTTCATTTTGATGAGAAAAAAAGATAAAATAGCAATGAAACAGTTTCAAAATAGGTTAGTAGGACATATTGCATATTGTTGTCCTTGTAGTAGTTATTAAGGCGACAAGATGCAGATGTATCTTGTCTTAAACTATTAGTATGAACCTTTCTTCTCATTGAACTAAGAGAAAGTAGCTGTATATCTGTCCTATCTTGTATATACATTTTTTTCAAACAAAACGGTTTTTTATTTATATCCCCTTTTTTGTTTTGTTTTGTGAGAGATAGGTGTCCCATTGCTGTTAGAGAAACTTCATTTGGAGAAATCTTTAAGGGACTTTTACGTACTTGATGCTAGTCCAAAGATTGTAAATAAAAATTAGATAGATATATGGGCTTAGGGTTAGCCCTTATTTTGGCCTTAGCCCTTCTAGGTCGGTGAGGACTCAGGACATAAGAGAATCTCTGTGGTGACATCCTATAATTAAGTGGTGTCCCAGATTTTCTGATCAAGGAAAGTATAGGGGCCACAGAGAAAATGGATCAATGTATAGTGTGCCTGAGGAGAGTCACCTAGGGAGAAAAAATTCTCTCAGGTTTTCACAGAGAGCAAATTGGTTAAGCAGTGGCTGTGACTTATCCAGATGGCTAACACTGACAGAAGATCCATAAGATATATAAAATTTTAAAATTGAATCCTTTAGATACTTTAAAACAAAAACTAACATTCTAAAATGGACTTGTATACAAACAACTGCATGGAATAAAGAATGAGTGGAAACACAACTATATTGATGCATTCCGATGGGAGGGAACTTAAGGGCAAGTGTCATATGTGAGTCAGTTTTATTTTGGAGATAAGTTTGCTATCTTCTTCTCTAGTATAAAAGAAGAAATTATAAAGATTAAGTGTAATGATCATGATCACCAAGAAGTCAAATTCCACTCTTAATATTTTATTAATTCTTCTAATATTTTGGTATATGTCTTTAGACATTTTTATTCTTCTGTCTTTATAAGTATTCTATCCACAAAAAGAATGAAACCATTCTACCAGTAAGTCTTACTTATTTTTATTTTAGGTTGCATAAAACACATTTTAACCTTATTTGTTTCACTTAATATTTGTGGAGATTCTCCATGGAATAATGCATTCAAATGTGTGCAGGAGTTTGTAAGCAATGGCCCTCTCAAACCCTCTAAGCTAAGAATAGTTTACACTTTTTAAAATATTGTGAAATCAAGTAAGCTTTAAACAGAGTAAATAAAATTGTGGGCCAAAATGATTAAGAAACTTTGGAGGCCCTGAGATTTGAAATGAATACTGAAGAAGTGTATGTAGGGAATCTCAGTTAAGCTGCCATATTTTGAAGGTATAAAACCTCAGACCAGAAAGGTACTAGTGGAAAGGCATTAAGAGATCCCAATTCAGGGAAGAGATTGAAAGCTGACACAGGTGCATAAGCGTGGGGGGAACTCATTCTTGAAATCTGTGGGCACAGGCAGCAGAATTGTATTTGCTAACTGAAGAAATCTGTACTATTCTCTGCTCTTAGGTTTGAAGAATTGCACAGAAGCTGCATCTTAGCACATACTATTAACTGCCTTTCTTAATGTCATTTTACATAAATGATAATGTGTCTTGATGTTTAGTTTGGTCTGAGTTTCTACAATGGGAATGTGATTCTACATTCTTGAGTATGGTACAAAGATGACCTTTTCAGGCTGAAAGTCTTAAGTAGCAAACAGCTTAACTACATACAGTAAAATTGATTTGCAGAAAAGGCACTAGTAGATATTAGAAATGATGGGTGATTTAAATGGTATTTGTAAGTGAAGACAACCTTTAACTCTTTACCAGTGTGACACCCTGTTAAAATGATTGCTTTAAAAGTTGGGGCACAGGTCTACAGATGCATTTTTTTCCTCACATGTTAGCTTGCTTCGGTGGTGGCTGGGAGGTGGGGGCAGTTTCTGGGCTCAGTCCCAACATCTGAGTCACAGCAGCTTAGGAAAGGTTACAGCACACAACACAACAAATTGTGAACTTGCTAGTCTCCATTTTGTACTTTGGTGAAGTAATTTAAATACACCATAAGGCCAGCAAGATAGTTTAGCAGATTAAGCACCTGCTTAGGCAAGCACAGGAACCAGGGTTTGATCCGTGGCACCACAAGCTACACTGGTCCTGCCCCCAGGCGCACTAAGCCAGCCAACCGTGTTCAGGTGTGGTGGTATACACCTGTAATCCCACTTCTAGGGATGCTGAAAACAGGAGGATCACTATAAGTCCAAGCTGGGTAGTGAGACCCAGTTCCAAATACATATAAATAAATAAACTCTAATGGGATAAATGCAAAACACCTTTGTATATTTTTGAGCATGTGGATGTTTACCCATTTTAAATATTTCACTTAAGAATGCAGAAGAAAATAGCTGTTCCTGGTATACACTACGCTACCACTAATGAGAAATTTCCTTTACTGTGCTACTAAAGATAATGTGGTGAATTCTAGAACACTAACACAGAAGGTCACTCCCATATTGCAGTTTTACAACATCAGAAATCAGTTTTCAAGAGCCATATAACAATCCCTGTGTTTTTGCAAAGCTCTCTTGAATTATGAAAGACTTTCCTGTATTTGATTTTCTGATTCTAATTGTTGTCTGTGCACTCTTTACCCTAAATTGAGCAACTTATTGCCAAGTTTTGTTTTCAAAATAGCTGATGCATAAGAAATTTAAAGTACAGTGTATAAGATTTTGAAGTGGCAAGATAACACCAGTATTCTGAAGATACTATGAGAAGTCTAAGAACTATAAATGTACAGAGGACAACAGTACAGGGATTATTGCTACTTTATATTTAGTAAGACAGGCATCATGTAACACATCTTGATGATTATAAACATGAATTCAGGAGCTCTGGTGCCCAAAAGCAAAACCTAGATCTCCTATTGGTTTTCTCTAAGCTTTCATTTTTCTTTTGCCTAGATAATAGGAATAACAGTATCTACCTATATAAGCATTAACTACTATTACTGATTCTCATTAAAAGAATGTTGTTGTTGTTCATCTCTGATAGTTTTCCTTTCTGTATTTGTATCAAAGAATCACAGATGTTAGAACTGAAGGAATTGTGTCTTCTGCAAGCTTAGTGGTTTTATTAAGAAATTTTCTAGGGAAGCCAAAACACGTTGCTTATGGTGGTAGAAAATATCTGGAATTTCCTTATTGTTCATTTTAGGGGTGGGGGAACATTCTCTTTTGCACATAAGTATTGAAACGTTCTAAAGATGAAATGGTAGTATTGCCATGGTCATCAAGATTTCCACCATTTCATCCTCCCTTCACTAAATGCTGTCTTCTATGTGCACCTAATGACATTTAATCTAGGGCTTTCAGATCACTTGAAACCTAGAACAGTATTTTCTAGTGTTCTCTAATATTTTGTTGGTGCTTTTTTATCACCTGGACTTTAAGATCCCCTGAAACAACTGTGCTCCATGATACATTCTCTTTCCCTGTAAGCACTACCAGAAAAACTAAAATTTCAAACAAGGGTGTTTTTCAGCTACTATATGCCCTCTTGGTGCACAGGAATGGAGACATTTCTCCTCAAGCTGACTAGTGAAATTTTCACTGACAGCTTCCATTGTCATTTTGGAAGATTTTTTTCTTTCTGTGTTCCTACCCCTCATCTTTCCAGCTTAGAACAGATATCATCTCCTCTAGGAATACTTGCTGGCCTGTCCACTAAAAGATCGTCAAGTTCTCCCCAAACAGCACGAATCTAATGTATGTAATTGGCCAGTTCCTTGTATGTCTCCCAAGATGAACTATAGAAATTTTGTGAACACACAATATGTTTACTAATTCTAAGCATAAAACTAAGAATAGCATACAGTACTGTATTTCTTGGTTCCTAGTTAAAAATTCAGTGACTCTCACCTGCATGTTTGCTCAGGACTTTGTGATCCCATTTTAAAACATTTTGGGGTAAGCTTTTCGCGTGTTTTTATGAAACCTTTGCATAACCTTTCTAGCCTCTCTTAAAAGTTGAGTCACCAAATGTATGTGGTAACTCATTCTAATTAACTTACTGACATTAAGTAACTGAAATCATTTTTGTAGAGCATGTAGCTCTATGTCTGCTACATGTCCAGGGTGTTAACATCAGTTATATTACCACAAGAAATTTATTTCTAAACCTTTTTTCTTCTGTGAAACATCTGCATGGCACCTTGCTATTAATAGTTTTGACTATGATTGCCCCAAATTTCTATTTGAAGGTCTGAGAGCAATTTCCCTTCTTGAACATCAGTGAAACAGCTTATGACTCAATGATCGCATCATCCTGGATAAACATCAAATGGGATCACAGCCAGGATATGATGTGATGAAAACCATTCATTTCTACCTTCTTTTTCCTGCTGTAAGACTTTACTATAAGACTTAATGTCAAGCCCATCACACTAACATTTAAGTGCAATTCATAATTTTAAAATTGATGGAATTCACATATATTATGTTGTAGGTTAAATAATTTTATATTCTTCCATAACTCATTTGAAATAGATCTCAAGGATTCTGCTTTAAATCAAAGAATACTTCTCTACAAATATTTAAGAACCGATCTGTATTAAATATTGTCATTTCAGGAGTGTTCTTGTTTCTATATCTTGCTACATTTACTGAATTTGGTTGTTAATTCTAGGAGTCTTTTGGTTGAATTTTTTGGATTTTCTACGTAGAGAACCATATTATCTTCAAATTAGGATACTTTGACTTCTTCCTTTCCTCTACATATACCTTTTCTTGGCTGATTGATCTAGCTAAAGTTTCCAGTAGTCTGTCAAACAGGAGTGGTGATAGTGGTCATCCTTGTCTTGCTTGTGATCTTAAAGGAAAAGCTTCAGTTTTCCCCCATTTAATATGATGTCCAGTGTAGGCAATTTAGCAACTTAGCAAGATCTTATCTCAATAAAAAGGTCTGAAGTCCCTGGTTTCTGTCTCCAGTACAAGGAGAAGTAGAAAATACATATTGGGTCTTACAAATACGTTAAGTTATGGAAAGTATATTCCGTTTTTCTCTCCTTCATAAGTGGAAAATGGTGCAAGTGATTTGTTGATGCTAGTAAGACAACCAATTTGCCCCTATTAGAAGTAGAACCATCTAGTTCCCAAGTACAGTTAACCAGTCATGTCAGTTATCCAGTGAAGCCGCACAAAGGTATGAGCCCTGCGTTTATTTTGTTGCTTTAATTTCCTTAAGTCACTGCTGCTCTTTTTTTTCCTTTTTTTTTTTCCAGATTTAGGATTTATGCCACATTTCTGAAATCCTATGAACATTTCTTTTATATTATTTTTCACTGTAAGCACTACTAGAAAAATTAAAATTTCAAACAAGAGTGCTTTTCAGCTACTATATGCCTTCTTGGTGCACAGGAATGGCAACATTTCTCCTCAAGCTGACTAGGCAAACTTTCACTGACAGCTTCCATTGTCATTTTGAAAGATTTTTTTCTTTCTGTTTTCTTTCTATTCTTAATTCTTATGGCTGAAATTTATGATCTGGGATCTTTAGTTCATACAGAAATTGATGGATAAGTACGAGGAAAATAGGATGAGTACAACCTATTGTAACAAACCTAGTACACTAACCTCACACATTAATTTCCACCTAATAAGTAACAGTGCCTGTGCTGATGTTTTAGTGTCCTGAGTGCTTGTGTCTGTAATAAAGATAATGTGGGAAAATAGTTTTAAAATTACATATTCCACCTATAGTTGTAGTTGTCTGTGCAACAAGTTAATGGCTTGACCTTGAAATACCAGTCTTGTGATTTATCTTTTGGCAGATAGTAGATGTTTTGTGTTCTATTTTACACTATAGATGAAAATTTTGTAATCCTTCTCCCTTTCCCTTTACTCCCAACAATTTTTGTTTAACTGTTTTGAATTGTGAAAGACTTTGAAATTATTTTGTTGGGTTAGGGCTTGAAAATGTAATGGGCTTAAAAATATTGGCTTTGAGGACTGCATTTTCAGAAATTTCATTTCTTAGACATTGTAAATAAATACTACTTGGTATAAGTGTCCAGTGACTAGTGTGATAGCACCTTCTTTCTGTTTTCTACATGTAGAACTGCTTACATACAAACATGGTTTAAAAAGGCATCCTGGGCTGGCCAGATAGCTCAGTGGACTAAGGTGCATGCTTAGGAGTGCAGGGACAACAGTTTAATCGCCCATACTACATGCCACACCAGTCTTGCTCCTGGGGCAGTTTGACCAGGCCAGAGTCCAAGCATGATGGTGCACATGTATAATTCCAGCACTGTGGAGGCTGAAAGCAGGAGAATCATCATGAGTTTGAGCTATGTAGTGAGACCCTCCAACAACCAAATACATTAAAAAAAAAAAAAAAAAAAAAAAAGCTTCCTAATGGCTAACACTCACATTATTAGATTTTTTTTTTTTTTTTGAGGATAAGATTTGTTTACAAATAATAGTTCTTATAATATTTTCCTGGAGACATAAACTTGTACAAAAGTTTTAAACCAAATTTGTTTTAGGGGATATACTGTTGGTTTTATTTTTAAAGGTGCACACAACTTTAAACAAACAAAAAAAAAAGTTTAAGGCAAGCAGAATTATTGTTATTTGATTATAAATGCTTATCATTTCCTAGGCTCTCAAACTGCATGTATTTGTTGCAATGCTAGTAATTATCACTTCTAGTAATTATCACTTCTTAAGAAGATACTTCTGATGCTGTTGAAATTTTTACATTCTGAAGAATATCTTTAAAATAAAAATCACATCATCACTTTGGTTTTTAGGGAGTTAGGGTTGGGGATGAAACACTGGGCCTATTACTTGGTTTAAAGGTTTCTTCTTCATTTCTGAATGGTTTCTATAATGCTAGCAAGTACCATGTTTAAAGAAATACAAGTTATTTCCTAGGGAGTATTCTACAGTAATCTATCTTTATTTGGACCCTGAAAAGCAAAAATAAAAACTTGTTTCCTATGGCTAAATTTACTCAAATGGATTGACATGGTAGTTTATAATCCTTGATCATTCTGCCCTTATGTATTAAGAAAATATGTAAACAAGTATATATAAATCACAGTACATCCACTCTAATTCAGTACATTATTTTTCAATGTGTTTTGATAGATTCTTAGTTACATAATTTACCAAGAAAATTTTACTAGTGTCTAGGAAATACAGAATTTTGGAACAATTTACATATTTTTTTAGAAATGTAGCCAAACCCTTTATCTATTCTGGGAACACAAAGTAAATGTCTAAGTGGGTATTAGCAAAAAGTATTGATTTGCTACCTGTGATAACTATTACTTGGAGGATAATTTGACCTTAGTTTCTTTGAAAGAAGACCCCAGTTATTTTATAGTTACAATAATATACCATACATTTAGATAGCCACAAGTTTATTATATCAATAGATTTGGAGTCTTGAATGCAGTTTTAGGCTTGGCCCCTTAACAGTGCATTAGGGCCAGTGAGATAGCTGGGGCTGGCGAGATAGCTTGACAGACTAAGCACATGCTTAGGTAAGTGCAGGGGCTGGAGTTCGATGCCAGGCACCATCTGCCATGCTAGCCCCACTTCTGTGTGCTCTGAGCCAGTTACTAAGTCTGGGCATGGTGGCACATGCCTATAATACCAGTGCTGGGGAGGCTGAAAACAGTAGAATCACTACAAGTTTGAGCTGCACAGTAAGGCTAAAACAGTGCATTATATATTGCCCTAGGACTATCTCTCAATATTTATGATCCTTAACATCTATATCTGTCAAGTGAGATTAGCAGCACCTACTTTCAAGGTTGGTAATGAGGACTACAGAATATACATCAAATTCCTTGCACATAAGAAGTACAAAATATATTAGAGCTATCGCTGTGTACTCAGGCTAAGTGTACGTCGGTGCCTTATTAGTAATTAGCATTTTGTTTTATAAGTCTGCTGAGATGTCAACTACATTTATTTTTGCTAGTCAGAATTAGTAGCATGGCTAGATACCATATAGTTAACCTATATAGTTAAGCCTATATAATACTAACTTTATTCTTATCATCATGTATGCCAAACTTGGTACCTTAGTGGAGCAGTGTTTTTCGTAACAATTAAACGTATCACCCCCAAATTCTAAGGTCCAATATATTGTCCAGTATACTTCAAAGCTAAGGGGAAAACGTTACAAATAAACAAAACTTATAATTTCTACTTTCATAGTTTTATATGTGGTCCATGTGTTAATCTAGTATTTTAATGACTAGCATGACTTTCAGAAAATAATTTAGAATGCCAGTATGTCAGTATAAGGATCTACAGAACAAAAATGAAAATAATCTAGATACTTTCATGT
Organism: Myocastor coypus; assembly: GCA_004027025.1. Classification (NCBI taxonomy): domain Eukaryota; kingdom Metazoa; phylum Chordata; class Mammalia; order Rodentia; family Myocastoridae; genus Myocastor; species Myocastor coypus. The sequence continues at coordinate 67,046 of PVJA010003780.1, read as the reverse complement.
CTTTTACTTTCTACTTTAATATCAACAGTAATCTCTTCTCCATTGCTTATCAGTAATAGAAGGAAAAAACAAATTTAGTGTTTATCTCAAGACCAGACCAACCTGGGCCTGGGCCTGTGCCAGGTAGGACCTGTCTGCCAGCATGCATCTTCCATGCCACCAGCCACTGGAATCTGGCCCCTGCCCACCCACACTGGCCAACCCAGGCCTGCACCAGGTAGGACCTGTCTGCTGGCGTGTCCCCTCCACGCCACCAGCCACCAGAACCCAGGCCCTGCTCACACACACTGACCATGCAGGCCTACACCCAGTTGCAGCAGGAAAAAGCTAAGCACAGCAGCCAGACCCAGCCAGGCACATCTGGAAGGGATCAAGAGTGGTGGATCCAGACCCAAATTTCGATAGGTGCTAACAGAACTCTTCACCAACGTGCAGAGTTCATACAAAAAGACAAAAAGGAGTAAGATGCAATATCAGATCGTGAGTCCACTCAGAACAAATACAAGAGACAGTACCATTGTAGAAAACAAGAATCAGACAGCCAAAATCTCAGAATTGCAGCATCTGAGGTAGACAGACAAGTGCAGAAATGTATAGAGGAACTCAGATCAAAGATAACATCTGAAGTAAAAAAGAAGATGCAGAAACTGATAGAATCTGAAGTGGAAAAACAACTGCAGAAATGTATAGAGGAAGTCACACCAAAAGTAATATCTGGAGTAAAAAAAGACATCTCTAATTTAATAGCATCTAAAGTAGGGGAACAGGCTGTCTTCCAGTAGACATGTTAGGCCCCTTTGTCGAAGATAAGGTCACTGAGTGTGTTTGTATTTGCTTCTGCATCTTCTAATCTATTCCATTGATCCTCAGGTCTATTCTTTTGCCAATACCATGCTAATTTTATCACTGTAGCTTTGCAGTATAATTTTAAGTCAGGAATTGTAATGCCTCCTGCCTTATCTTTGTTGCACAGGATTGTGTTTGCTATTCTAAATCTTGGAAGCAACCAAAATGCCCTTCACCTGAAGCATGGTTGAAAAAGATGTGGTGTTTTTACACAATGGAATATTATTCAGATATAAAGAATGATAAACTCAAAGCCTTCATATATAAGTGGATGTATCTGGAATATATACTCATAAGTAAAATAAACCAGACATGGCCTGGTCTTTTAGATTTGTGCTGCTTCTAATGTAATTTCAATTACTGCTATATTCTCTCAACTAAATGTTTGTTTTAAAAGAAAAGAAAAAAGGGTAATAAAAGAAAACAAGAGACAAGGAAAAAATACCATAGTATTGACTGCTACAATTTTGTACATGCTTAGATTTTTAAATTTCTGTGTGAAACTATTAAGCTTTTTATCACATTCCATAGGAATTTATTAGAATATCAATGATTGATGGAAAATACTGATCCCATGTTAAGTCTGAGGCATTTGATATTCAGAAAGATAGTGATATTAAGATCAAGTACCTATGTTATAGAGTAATATCACTAAGTTCTTCTGGAGGGTTAACAAGCTTACAGACAAGAAAAGCAACAAGAATATCCAATATTTTGACCCTGGCACTTTTAGGTCAGTGAGGACTCAGGACATAAGATAACCTGTACTGTAACATTCTATAACTCATTGGTGTCCCAAGTTTTCTGTTCAAGGAGATTATGGGGCTGCAAAGGAAAGGGATCCATGATGTGTGCCTAAGGAGAGCCAACCTAGAGAGAAAACATTCTCTCAGGCTTTCACAGAGAGCAAACTAGTCCAGCAATGGTCGTGACTCATCCAGATGACTGACACTGACAAAATTCTACAAAATGCTGTACATAGTTTCAAGGTAAATCCTGAGCAGACTTGATTGGCCTTGTCAGGTACAAAAGTTTAATGTTTTGTTATATATGTCCTGCTTTAACCATCCAGCAGGAAAGTTTACCCATGAGGCAATAAAAGTAAAGCCATAAAAAGTAAATGCTGAGCTGTGAAAGGCTCAAGTCAATAGCTTCTGACATCACCAGTTGTGCTGATAACTCACTATTATGGCATATTGCTCTATGTATACAGTGACTTTCTCAGTTAAATGAGAAGTATTTGTACCAATAGTATTGAGAAAAATTATCATGTCTGCATCTTGTACTCTGAACAGCTACTATGAAGACAATATATATTGTATTAATTGTTGTGGCTGTCCTACTGTGTTTTGAAACTGTCTCATTGTTATTGCTTATTAAAAGTAATAAAATTTTTTAACTTTTTTAAAGTGCATAGCGATGCCCATTACGAGCCAGTGTTGTAGGTATAATCTCACAAATATCCAGCATGTTAGTAGCTTCAAAATGTTTTGCATTAACAGGTAAATATTTAAAGAAAAAGTAAGCTAAATAAAATAACATGTACTGATCTTGTCTAGGATGCTGCTGATTTGAAGAGTGAGTTTCTGGAAGAAGTAGGATATGTGTAGAAAATACATTAGGAAGTAACAGTCTTCTGTGTATGATTGCTGTGGATCAGTGTTCAGACATTATTATGGGCAGTTAAGACTTGGAAAGCAAATCATAGCATAACCTTCCCAGAAAAATGTGACACCCAACAAGCAGGACCCCTAAAATGATAAACCAAATGGCGTGTGTAGAGCAGTAAGAAAACATGAGATTGGAAAATCAGCCAAATTATGAACATACTACACTTGCATTACACACAGTGGAAAAGGACCTGAGATTTTTTAATCGTAATGGCAAATAAAAAAGCTTTAGCAGTGTGGCAGGTGGAGTGAAACTAGAAGCCAAAGCCAGGACTGCTAAGTGTAAACCACTACAGTGATTAAGACAAGTGGCAAAGGAAAGCATGCATGAGATGGTGGCCATCAGAATGCACCAGAAGGAAAAGGTACTTGACATACTGTTGTAGGAGCAATAAAAAGGATGTGGAGAAAGTGTTGGAATTGGCAAACTCTTTGTATTTATGCCTAAATTAACAAGCATGGCAAATGGAATTCAAATCTAAGAATAGAAAAAGGTCAGGTCTTATGGCACATACCTGAAGTCCCAGCACTTGGGAGACCTAAGAGGAAGCTTAAAAGTGTCAGTCTAGGATGGACTACATAGCAAGACCCTGTTCAAAAACTAAGAGAGACTTTTTTTAAGCAAATACAAGATAATATTAAAGAAAAAATTACAAATGGTACAGAATTTTACTAAAAAATATGAATTCTACAATATTTGTTATATTGCATACTGTTGTCTTCAAGTTAGTTGTTCAGATTACCAGATAGATGCATGCAAAATTGGAAAAAGAAAAAAGTTGAAAGAAATTAAGAGAGAAAAAAATGAAAAAAGAAAAAAAAGAAAAAAAAAAGCATTAACTGCTTCTTTCCATAGGCCAGCAGAAATTCACACTAGTAAGTATCTAGACCATCCTTAAACACATAAATACGTCTCTTCCCCCCACTCTCTTTCCTGTCCTTCTCATCTCAGTAATTCCTTCTTTTTGAACAAGTTCATTCCCACTTCACGGTATTTATTGTACCCTTCAGATTTTATTTTCGCTTTCAGTTTCTCACAACAAAGAGACAATGCAGTGTTTGCACATATGGGTCTGATTCATTACATTTAAGAGTATAGTTTTCTAGGTGCATCCACTTACCAGTAAAACCCTCAAAATTTTCCTTTTTATAGCTGAATAATACTCAGTTCTGCAAAACTACATCTTCTCTATCCATTCCTCAGTTCATGGGAATTTGGGTTGCTTCTAAGATTTAGCTATGACAATTGCACTGGTATAAAACACCACAAATCATTGTGGTGTGATTTCAGTTCTGGAAAAATATCTAGGAGGGGAATAGCTGGGTTGAATGTTCACTCCAGTCTTCATACTGATTTCCATAGTAGTTGCACTAGTCTGTACTCCTGCCAATCTGAATATCATATGTTACGGTGGGTTCTTTTTTTTTTTTTTTTTTTTTTTTTTTTTTTTTTTTTTTTTTTTTTTTTTTTTTTTTTTTTTTTTTTTTTGATGGAGTATCAAGAAAATTGTATCTACCTGAATTTCAGCCTCTGACCATTATCCTTTCCTAGGATCACAGAAAAGACATACAACCCTTCTGTTTCCTTAGGGTCTTTAAAGCAGGAAAAGGAGTTGGAGAGGGAAAAACAGATAATCCCTATGGGTAGTACAGAGACTTGTTTGACAAGCCCCAAGTATGATTATATAATCCACACAAAAATTCAGGAACACACTGAGGTTAAAAGCACCCATCTAGTAGATGGTCCTACTACTGTTAAGGGCACTGAAGCTTTGATATGAACCCAGACTGTCTCTCTGTAAGACTTACTGCTCTTTAGCAGTACTGTGACATTTATGTAAAGGGTGGCTACAAAATACTATAGTTCTGTTGTCCTTCCTAGTCATGTTTCAAAGATCGTTATCATTTCAGTAATGCATTTCATCCAAGCTAAGGCTTCAGTATCTTCACAGTGCCTAATATTGTTACCAGGAAGTGTCTGCTGAATAAATTGGTGTAATTTACCTGCACTTCTATTTTTAAGGTGTGTAATTCATAATACATCCATAAATGTTTCTGACATGATCATCCTTTCATCACTTTTCTTACAAGAAAATTACACAGTAAAAAAACCTGTATGTATTTTTCTCTCAACTCTAACTTTAGGCAGGTCTCAGTGTCCTGAACACTTAGTGTTATGAATACAAACCACCTTCTTTCAGAGACTTGCTTGAACAAAGCATTTTTGTTCCCAGTGTTTTACTTACATCTCTTTAGGTATTATGATTTCAAAATGAAATCGAACCTCTTAGCATCTTCCATAGCTGGTAGTGCCTGTAAGACCAGGATATCTTAGCTTTCTCACTCAAAGGGGGCAAAATATACATTGTTAGGTGATGTAAATTTAATCTCCTTTGCCCCACCTATGAGTGCATGAGGATTTGTGGACATAAACCATAACATGCATTACACTTATATAAATGATAGATAACGCCATCCATATTTTTGGAAGTCTGCTAAAGAACATATGATTAGATAAAGAATTGGCAGTTTTTAATTATAAGCAGACAGTTAAAAATTCTTCTTAGCTACATAATACACTCTTGGCTTTAAAGTTGACATGTAAGGTGAAAACTCCTTGGGAAAATACAATATTAGAAGCCACTGTAACTTTTCTTGTAGCATTTAGTATTACCTCATTTTTTTTTCTACACTTTTATCATGTATGTGTAAAGCCATAGAGATTATAAATTTAACTAGAGTTTAAAATCATATGTTTTATGTTAAAGGGCCTTTAGCTCAAGATGGGAAAGGCATTGGTATTATGTATTTGCTAAATAGTTTCTTTTTCTGATACTAAAAGTTACTTAATAAAGAGTTGTTTCCATTAAAAATGCATGTTTTAAAAATATATTAAAATAGTATAAAAATATGTTTTTATGTTTTATTATAAAACCACATATTTAAAATAAACACCAAACCTGCACTTCTTGTGGTGAGAAGCTTGCAAAATGAAAAATGAGACATGGTAAGAGAAACAGTTTCCTATTTTTGACCTTTTTCTTAGGGGTGTCTTTCTTGAGAGGAAGGCAAAGTGGTCCTCTTTGGTGAAAGATAGATGCTTTTTCTGGTATTAATTGCAAACCAGACAGGTTATAAAAGTAGTTATTTCTATCTAAATTAGTATCTTAAGCTTTAACTATGGCTTAAACTAGTATATCAGAAATAAAAGATATGGGGCCAATCTTATGGTAATTCTTTGTTGTTACTCTGTTAGAGGACATGGGCAAACTGTAATGAAACTTGACTGAATGCATAAAAACACAAGATTTTAACAGACTTCAGAGAGGAAAAAGAAAGCCTAAAATAGGAGGATCACAAATTTAAGCCTGCCTGACTGAGCAAGATTCTGTTTCAAAAAATAAAAAATGGTCTAGGGCCTATAGCTCAACATTAAGTGTTAGGTCAAGTCCCTAGTACTTCAGAAGTGGATGGAGGAGGAGATTGATCTTATAAGCAGTTAAAGGAGTAGAAGGTATCTATTATATCTAGTTGTCTCCCCAAAGCCTCATGTAAATCATGGGGCTGTCCCAACGCATGGCTCGAGGGCTGGAGCTAAAGGACCAGAGCAGCGCTTTCAGGACATGGCCAAGAGAAGCATGAACCATTAACCTGACAGCACATGCTGTCAGAGACCCTCCGGGGGGGGGGGGGGGCAGTCTCTCTGGAGGTTTGGAGTGAATCATTCTGTACATAGCAGCACCCCAGCCTCTCCTCCAGACCCTATAAAGCAGGGGGGCAGTGTCTTAAAGCCTCCAGTAACTGTGAGCGAAATAAACCTTTCCTCCCCTAATCTTGTGTGTCAAGTATTTGTCCCAGCAATGAGAGAATAGTAACTAAGACAGAATTTGGTAGCAGGAGAGTGGGGTCATTGCTGTGGCTATACCTGACCATATATATGGATTACAAACTTTTGGGAATGGCTTATGGGAAGAAATAGGAAAGGTCTGGAGATGTCGCCTATGAGCAAAGCGTGAGAACATTTTTGGCACTTTCATAAGGGAGAATCAGGGTCAGAGTGCTCAGAAATCTAGGCACTTGACCCCTATAGCTAAGAGAGGCTTTCTTGCCTGGCTACTGCTCTAGTTGGCAGCAGCCCTTGGCATCATCCATATGGAGCTGGTTTTAGGGGCATGCAGAATGCAGGAGTACTGAGGTTAAGAAGGGTTCCACCTCAATTTCTGAAGAAAGCGTGGGAGGCCAAGCAGTATACTCCAGGGAGGGCAGTATGTGAAGCTTTGAGTGAGAAGCCTACTCTGTGGAAACCCCGGAAGTTTGGAAAAGCCAGGAACATGGATGATATAAGGAAAACTGCAAAAGAGGGATCATAGCTGGCCTGAGAAAGAAGCTATGAGAGCCACTACCAAGGGTACCATGGGGGTGGAGCCACATGGAGCTCATGATTTGTCATAGATTGGTTCAAATGTTCCACATGGAACTATAGGACTTAATGTTCTTCCTACTGAATTTTGGGCTTGTTTTAGCCCCACTGGTTTGTATCCTCCCATGTGTACCTTTTGGAATGGCAATGTTTATTTTGTGCCTTTGAATGTTCAATGTATGTAATTTTTCACTTGGATAGATGCCCACAGTTGAGTCTGCCTTGGATCTTGAAGGAATCTTGGGACTTGGACTTTTCAGCAGTGCTGAAACTATTGGGACTTTGACTACTCTTAAGAGTTGGACTAAAATAAAATGTCTTTTGCAGAAAGGGATGTACATGAGACTTTGGGGATCCAGGGGTGGAATGTTATGGTTTATATCTAGTTTTTCCCGCAAAGCCTCATGTAAATCATGGGGCTGTCAAGCACATGGCTCGAGGGGGAGGGCTAAAGGACCAAGGTGGGGCTTTAGGGGCGTGGCCAAGAGAGGCACTAACCTTTAAACTGACAGTACATGCTGTCAACGCTCCCGTCCCCAGGTGGCTATCTCTGTGGAGGTAGGGAATCATTCTGGACATGGCAGTGCCCCAGGCTGTCCTCCAGAACCTATAAAGTGGGGGCAACATCTTGAAGCCTCTAGTAACTGTGAGCTAAATAAACCTTTCCTCCCCTAAGCTTGTGTGTCAGGTATTTGTCCCAGCAACAAGAGAGTAGTAACTAAGACAGTATCTATTTGGAGTGATGGCAACATCTCTTTTGATTGTGATGGTAGTTACATGACTTAAATTTCATAAGATATACCCTATGGGCATATTTTGTGAAACTTTTAATAATTATAAACATAAATCATAAGCAATTAAGATTATAATTGCTAAATTATATATGACCTTACCATTCTTTTTGGAGTATAATTCAAAAGAAATGTCCTCCTTTTCATCATTTCAATATATTTATAGTATATCACAGTTCTACAACCTGAAGATTGATCACTGACATAGAGTGAGAAGCTAAGAGAACTGTAATCTGACATTGCTATTACAATCCTCATAGTTCATTCATAACCCTGTTTTTCTTCTGCTAGCCCTGGAATGAGGCCAGATGTAAGCTCTCCTCCATCTAGCTCCTCAACAACAACGGGACCACCTCCCAAACTCTGCCTGGTGTGCTCCGATGAAGCCTCAGGATGTCATTATGGGGTCTTAACATGTGGAAGCTGTAAAGTGTTCTTCAAAAGAGCAGTGGAAGGTAGTGTGTGTTTTGAAGAGTTCTTTTTTTTCTCTCTATTTGATTCCTATTTCTCACAGTTGATTATAAAATTTCTGCTTATATGCCAAATCCACTAGGGTTAGAAAATCAGTGAACAATGTGACTCCTAATTCTTTGGTAAGAAGGAAATACTTTTTAAAACACAAGCAGACCTAAATTAACATAAATAGATGGGAGGGAATTTGATTAGAGAACTAAAGGCAACCCTAAGACAATGCTGTTGTGTGAAATGAATAATGTTAAATTCGGGCAGTAATACTCACTTTGTTAGAACCATAGGCTTTCAGTCCCAATGTGCTAGACGATTCAAAGCCACAAACTGTACTAGCTCGTACAGCTACTATGCTAGAATGAACCAACTATGAGTAGAAAACCATGAGGGAAAAAAAGGCACTCATTTCACCACCCCTTTTCTTTATCCTATTAAGCCAGGGTACCATGCTAAGTGATACAAATACCATTAAACCTTACCCCTACCCTCTTGTAGGTCACAGTCCACCAAAATTAAAGATGAGTAACAATTACAAGCACAGAGATTATAAGAAAGGAAGAAGTGATAAATTCTGCCTGAAGTCAGGAAAGGCATTTTAAAGATAGTTATTTTCCTGTATGAACATTCTATTAACGTAAACCTTACTCTGATTATAGACTTAGATTGATGACAGGAACAAGAACAGTGTCTCCCTGAAGGAATTATTCATTCCCTAGCAAAGAATTGTTAGAAAGGAGTCTTAATGTCACCAGTGAATACTCTTCAGGGAAAAAAAAAAAAAATGTAACTTATTTGTAAGGTAGTTTGAAGGCATGTGGCCTGAATGTATTACCTAAAGCTCAGATGATACTAATTTTTAAAGAAAAATAATTACTCATCCACCTTGTAGGGCTTACTATTTGCCTAGAGTTATGTTTGCATATCTTTGAGAGTTGAGTGAGTCATTGTGTCTGGATTACTTTTTAATACATTAGCGTACTATAAAATTACTAATGCTACTCCACCCAGGTGACAAGGATACAAGTTTTTTGTCTTAGCTCCCAATCTGTCAGCTACAGTTGTGAGAAAAGACCATCAGTACAATCTCCTAAACAACGTGGGTATAATATGCCAAAAAAGGGGAGTCTCAAGTGTTTTCCATGTTATGAAACAGTACTGTTCTATACAAGAAATTTGACAACTGGATTTTTGAATGTGAAATTGAGAGGCAGTGGAGCCTTAAAAATTATGAACATTAAATTTTTAACTTTTATTTATTGGATATTTGTTTATTTATTGGACACAGCATCTCACTATGCAGCTCAGACTTATAGTGATCCTCCTGTCTCAGCCTCCCAGCACTGAGATTACAGGAGTGCACCACCTCGCCTGGTCTTGTTGGCCAGCTCGGCATGCAGTACCAGTAATCGAACTCAGGTCCTTGCACTTGCCAATCAAGCACTTAGACTGCCCCATCCCTAAAAAAATTATTTTTACATGTTCTTTCAAGCAGGGATATAAATTCTAATGCCTGTAAGGATTAGCTGTTGTGGGAGAAGAAGGGTAAAATTGGTATTAGAGAGCACATTAAAACTTTCCCTAAAAGCATCCAGATGTAATTAAACCAGAAAACAAAGCTAGCTTACCTCCCAAATACACCACCATGGAAGGCCATTTGGCCTTTGTGCTGTATCTCCAGTTTACGTTAATTTCTTTATAACATGTTTCCAGGTAAAATGTTTAAATCTTCATCATTTATGTTGGCTGAGACATATATTTAATAATAAAAGTAAAAGTCAGCCATGTTTGGTAAATGACTATTGTTTTCTTCTTTGTTTAGATTTTAATATTTTCAAAGGCCCTTTCCAACTCTAAAATTCTTTAATCCTTTGATACCCTAACTCATAGTTATTCTGTTTTTCCCATCTATACACAATAAAAATATGCTTTCAAGTGCAGATACATAGAGCACAAGTATACCTACATATACATGCAGGTCCTGTATAGGAGACTTCTAATTTTCACCAGGCAAAGAGATCTTCTCTTAGTTGTCATCAACATTCCGTAGACGTTCAATAACTAGACTAAAAGAAATTGTAGTTCTTGATACATTAGTGTATCTGAGTACACTGAGATAGTAGCAGTTTCACTGCTTGAGATCAGAGGTGAATCAAATGTTTTATTTTGACAATATTTGAAATGATGATCTAAGAGTTTAGTGCTAGTTACTGATAATGTTAATAATTAAGAATATTGGGCTAGTGAGATGATTCAGTGGTCTAAAGTGCCTTCTTAGTCAAGCTGAGGCAACTGCAGGGACCACAGTTCAATCCCTAGCACCATGTGCTGCACCAGCCCCACCTCCTGGGCAGGCTGAGCTGGTTATAATTAAAAAGAAAAAGAATATTACTGTTTATGTATCACTCATTTTACATTTAGGATGAGGGGCACATTTTATTTGCATAGGGTGGCATAATGTAGAAGCATAGCCATTTTCCCTTTGAAACTCCCATGGCATTTTTAAAATAATTTCCTCTTTCTTTAATCTCATTGATATCAGGCCAGAAATCATAATAAAATAAAGTGATTACTTTTTTTTTTTTTTTAAAGTGATTACTTTTGATGAGTAGTGAGTAGAGGTTTGTAGATACAATTCTGTTTCTCAATCTAAGAGACAAGAGTACTGAATTTCTTATTTTGTGAAAATTTAAGTATTATACTTATTATTTGCATACTTTTATGTATATATACTGCAGTACAGGTTTATTTTAATGAACTTTTTGAAGATGACTTTTCAACTTTGTAATTAATTTCTATTAGGCAAGTACACTGTTACCTTCCTTAATGCCTTTGAGTGTCAACTATGTCTTACTCAAAACAAATACATAAAGCCTCTTTAAGACTTGAAATTTTAAGGGTCTTTTATTCCATACAGGACAGCACAATTATCTTTGTGCTGGAAGAAATGATTGTATCATTGATAAAATTCGAAGGAAAAACTGCCCAGCCTGTCGCTATCGGAAATGTCTTCAAGCTGGAATGAACCTAGAAGGTAATGCAGTAAACTAACAGGACTTGATCATCTCGGTCATATAAAAATTGATCATTTTACTTTTTAAGACATAAGTAGATTGATGTCATAACTCACTCAACTCAGTATGTATATTACTATAATTTTATAAGACTTTTTTGTAAATGTTCTGTTTAAGTTTATTCACTGTTTCTTGTTATGGACACTGAATTCAGTACAAGCAGACTACACACTAAGAAAGGAAATTGTATAATAAACTTACACAGTTTAATGTAACTTAACTCTTACCCCTTTTTAAGTTCTCAAAACTATTTCCTGAAGTTAGAGAAGTTTCTGTATTAGTTACATACTCATTTTTTGTCTTACCTTCGTAAAACAAGCTCTTTACTTAGAAGCCTGTGTCTTCTTACAGCAATGCAAAGAAAAAAAAAGACTAGGCAGCATTGAGCTTTGCTTTTCAAGTAAAGAAGAAACTTGAAAGTAGTTATGTTAGATTTTCATATTCCTATTTATGTAACAAGTTGTATAATTAACACTGATCTCATCATTAAAAACTTTGCTCCAAAAAAAGCTGGAATTCCGCTGCAGTTGAAATGGCAAACTGTATCAGTGTAGTGATCTCATAACTGATGAGTTGTTCAGCATTTGTTGTGATATTAATGCTTTCATTCAGCAAGTATTCACCAGCAAGTTATTAGCCATAAAATGATTAAAATTTAGTGTTGTTACAGTTTACTACTTAGGTTGACAAAATATTGTGGCATACAAAGCAGGAATAATGCTGTAGAAACAAGCAGAAAGGTCCATGTCACTCTGTCCTGGAAGTCAGGGAAAGCATCTGGGAAGAATAATGTTGAATTCTAAATGTAGAAGCTAAGGATCCAGTGAAAAATGTCAGAAATAGGATCAGATTTGTATTTTTAATCAGATAAGGAAAAATTGAAATCCATGTGGTTCTCTTGCTAGGGTAGACTAAATATAAAGAATCTACTTCTCTAAACCACACAGTGAGCTCCAAGTAGGACTAAGTTACTTGACGGCAGAAAGAACATTTTCCTATCAGTTAGAGTAGTGGTAAGGACTTACACAATTCTTATTGTGTAATGGGAACTACTCTAATTCTAATAGCAACCCTACAAGGTAAGGATTAATGCTATTATGTTATCGGAAAGAAAATTAAGGCACAAGAAGCAACTTGCACAGAACCTCACTATAAAATAATAGAATCGGGACTTATGTCCACTGTATTAGATTGGTACTCTTTCCAACTTTATTTTATCATGCCTAGAAGATAACATGGCCACTAAATTAGAACAGTTACATAGCCCTATTTCTCTGTTTTGAAATGTTATCTAAAAATTAATTTTCTCGGGGCCCGGCAGGGTGGTTCAGTGGTCTAAAGCGCCTGCAGGCGGCTGCAGGGACTGCGATTCGATCCCCACCACCACATGCTGTGCCAACCCTGCCCTCAGGGCAGGCTGAGCCAGCCATAAAAATACGTAAACAAACAAAAGTTCTGAAACAAGAAAAAAAAAAATAAAAGTTAATTTTCTCAGTGCCCACAGAAGTCTTTAATATGAATGACTGGCTTTTTTTTTTTTCTGTTTTTTCTTTTTTTGTTAACCATGATATCTGTCTGCTACAAATTTGTATTTTATCATTCTAAGGACGAAGTCTAAGGATTATTTTAATTTGCATTAACTTTTCCCTCTGTAAAATATTTCACATGCTGACAACTGAGGCAGGCGCATTTCTTCTTTCACAAAACTTACATTCTTTGCCCTTTGGCATATTCAGTACTGTCTCTTTAAGAGAATACTATAATTTTTATGCATTCAATAAAATAACTTCAGGATAGAAGTTTACTAAAAATGTGAAGAATCCATGCTTTAATTTGATTAGAGTGTTTCATACAAAGTCTAAAATACAAGATAACTTTATATAAATATGAGAAGGGATACTTTATTATCTTTCATGATCATCATTATAAATTTTCCATATAAAAGGGAAATTTCTCATTGATAACTTAAAAATTTTTCTTTTTGTCTCCCCAACTGTTTAGTCCTAATTAGTATTCATCATGTACACAGTGGCTTTTTCTCTTGCTACAAGTAATGCTATTTTTAGCATATGATCTGTCATGATAAGAGTCTTTGAACAAGTATTTCATATACCTGTCCTCAGTATATATAGTAATTTCACTCAATCCTAAACTATAATTTTTAATCTTTACAAACTAATTCTTCCATTGACAGAATCCATTTATATCACACCTGAACAATTTCACATTTAGAATAAAAATGGTACAAGTTAATTTACAGAAAAATTACAATAATGATTTTGCCTGTATTAGTTAGCAGTGTTGTAAGACTTATTTTATATAACTGAAGTAAAAAATTACTGGCTTTAGAATAAACGCTTGCCTGGCAAGCTCAAGGATCTGAGTTCAATCCCCCTGTCCCCGCAAAAAAATAAATAAATAAAAAATAAACAAATTACTGGCTTACATATAGGGAAAACAGGATCAAGAAAGTTTCTTAGGAATTCTTTGCTTTCAGAAGAAAACAAAATTTCTGCCCTTCCATGCCACTTTATGATAATTATTAAAATATTTCTCCTCTTTTAGTTTTTTCATTTTTTATTACTTTTAATAAAAGATAATATGAGTTTCAAAACATGTTAGTAGCACACTCACAATAATTGACATACTGCATATTGTTGTCCTCGCAATCCTCTTTTAGTCTTAATAGTTTCAGAAGTTTAAAATATTTCTTGAATAAATTTCAGAGCCTATTGCCATTATAATTCATTTCTAATTTTTTTTTTTCAATATCCACAGCTCGAAAAACAAAGAAAAAAATAAAAGGAATTCAACAAACTACGACAGGAGTCTCACAGGATACTTCAGAAAATCTTAACAAAACAGTAGTTCCTGCAACATTGCCACAACTCACCCCCACCCTGGTGTCTCTCTTGGAGGTCATTGAACCTGAGGTATTATATGCAGGCTATGACTCGTCTGTTCCAGACTCAACCTGGAGGATCATGACCACACTCAACATGTTAGGTGGGCGCCAAGTGATCGCAGCAGTGAAATGGGCAAAGGCAATACCAGGTAAGAACAAAGGAACAACACAACTACGTTATAAAATTTTAGGATTTCTTTGAGCAGAAACTATCTTGCTCTTTATCATCTTCATCTCACCATACATCTTGTACTTCCAGTGGAGAAGCAGAAAGTCAGTGACTATGGCAATGGGGACGACTACAATTCAACTTTTATACTGCTGCTTACTTTGAAGATTATTTCTCATAATAGTAGATTTATAGGTGATAAAGTAATGTCAGAAGCAACTGACATCTAGGAGAATGAAATGTGTAATTATTTTTAAGAATCCACTTACATTCATGTTGTTTGTAAAATTGATAAATATCAACATTATTGACTTCTCAAAATGTAGTACATGAATATAAAATATTATCTAATCTTTAAGGTAATTTTAAACAAATTTCCATGGAACACACCAAATGGCAATGGTGTCAGCCTGACTTTACAGATAAGAGGGAAATTGACAAGCTTACGGTTATACAGTTAGAGGCAGAATAAGAATGGATGACCTATTGACTCTGTCCTATCAAAGGGAAAGAAATGTGAACATCTAAGTTCGTTGGCGAGTACAATTCCAAGCCAGAACTCTTTGTTTATCCCTTTACTGTTTAACAAAACTCTTTTCTTATATAGAATGTCATTAAAAAGTTCTGAGGTCTGAGTCTTAAAAGTGTCAGATAACAAAAGAAAACTGCATTAATTTTCATCTGTTAAGAATTGTCCCACACCAAGCTAAGTGATTTACCAGCTCTTTGGCAGTTCACAGAGGGATGATCTCTGGCAACTAGAGTGTTTATACTTTAATTTCTCTCAATTCAGGATTTAAGAACTTACACCTTGATGACCAAATGATCCTTCTACAGTACTCATGGATGTTTCTAATGGCATTTGCCCTGGGCTGGAGATCATACAAACAATCAAGTGGAAATTTGCTGTGTTTTGCTCCTGATCTGGTTGTTAATGAGTAAGTCATATATGAATCATTTTGTCTGCATTTCTGATAGATGGCCCATTAGTGTGATTAATTCTGGGTTGAATCAGTCCCCCCCAGCTATCTAAGAACTGGGACAACTCAAAATAGAATTATCAATGCTTAGAACATGACATGCGTAATATAAAACAAATGTGCATACCTACTTAAGGATTGTTTTGTTAATAGTGGGCATTTGTAGGGTCAGTCAAGTCTGTGGCAAGTCAACAAGGAATCTTATTTTGCTGTTTCAGTTATGTAAGCCTACTCAGGAAAGGAAAAAGAGCATGAGAGAACTCATGCAGCTTTGGTAGGGACAAGTACAGATAAGGATATATTGGCAGAGGGGGAGTGAGAGAGGTATGGACCCAACAATAAGAAATATCTCTCTGCATGTCAAGGTTCATTAAATGTCTTAGAACATGAAATCAAATTACTGGTTTTGTTATGAAAGAGAACCAGTCAAATTAGTTCCTGTCTTATCCTTCAGACCTATGTCTCTATTTGTGAAACATTTCAGATGTTCTTTCCATATCGTATTGCAGGTATCAACTAGTTCTCTACTCATGGTATATAGCCTTTGTGGTGTTGGTTTTGCTTTCTTTCTAAACTGATCACATCCTATGTTTCTTCAGTGTCCAGGCATCTTCAGTATCTTCCCCCCGCCCCAACCATGCAGTGTTACTGTGTAAGCTCTCAGCCTTTCCAGAACTTGACCGCACTTTATTCTCCCCGTGATCTTCACACACACAGGTCCTAGTCAGAGGACTCTTTCATCAAACACACCCTCAGCTTATGATGTTGCAGATCTCTAGTTTTTATCACTTTACTATCCATTACTACTTTTTGTGCCCATACTTGCCTTCTTTTATTAGAATATAAATAAGGAGTTCACACATACATGTAGAACTTTGTACTTACATGCAAAAAGATGAAACTTTCCTTAACTGTGAGCACTGGATGCTGTTGAGAGCCACCCCTCAATCCTGCCCTCCCAGAAAAAAAAAAAAGATTAATGAAATTTTAAACCACATTTTAATCACAGTCACGTATGAGACACTGTGAGTAAACCCATCATTAGTTACACCTGAAGTTATGTGGCACAGTAACAAGTGTTTGAAAGTTAACACTGATTAATGAACATGCAGTGTTTAAAGGAAAGGAAAAAAGAAATTTGCAAGCACAGTCTACAGACATAGTATATGAAAATATGCCAAATATTCCCTGTTGGGTGTGCCAAGTTTAAAAAATATTTATAGAAAAGTATCTATTTGTGCTCCAAGTTAAAGGGAACTACATGACACTAGTCCCATATACTTTAAAGAAGAGATTCTGAAGCAGTATGCAGAAAGCCACAGGTAGCAGGGCAAGTCTAGATCCAGGCCACCTCTTCTTATATTACTACTAGGTAAACTCAAAGCTAGCTATCTCTCAGTATAAATTAGAACTACATGGGCTAGCCAGATAGCTCAGCTTAGGCAGACCCAGGGGCCAGGGTTCAATCCCTGGCCTGCCATGCCAGTCCTGCTCCTGAGGCACAATAAGACAGTGACTATGTGTGCCTGTAACCCCAGTGCTTGGGAGGCTGAAAACAGGAGGATCACTGTGAGTCCAGTCTGTGTAGTTGAGACCCTGTATACTCTGTACTCAGTACATTAAAAAAAAAAAAGAACTATATATCACAGAGATTTCAGGTTTCCCTGCTATTAGACTAGCAGCATAGAAAAATCAGTTTTAAAACAGTCCCAGCTGAACTATAAGTTAAACCTGGTGTCACTTCTCCATTGGTGCTATTAATTTTTCAGCACTATATTTATTCACTGATATTTGAATACTACCAAATGCCAAGCATCATTATAAGAGTTTGACATATAATACTGAACAAAATAGATAAGGCCCCTGCTGACCTTCTAATAGAGGATTCAAATAAATAACCAGAATTATTTCACAGAGCCATTATATGATGGTGTAACTGGAAGAAGAAAATAAAGAATGTCTTAGATTTTTTAAGACTGTAAATTAAAAAAAAAAAAAAAAAAAGACTGTAAGAAGACCTAAGCAGCTGATCATTCAGTTGCATAAAAGAGCAAATTATGTGAAAGTGTACGGCTTCCAAAGAAAAAGAAACAAGTACAAAGACCTGAAACAAACTTGACTTGTGTGAGGAACTGAGAAAAGGCACCTAAGTATACTGTTTGAGTTTTTAGAGAAGAGAAGCCAAGATAAAACAAAATTTTTAGGCCATGAAGTAAAAGTTTAGATTTTATTTTATGATCAAGAAATACGTTAGAGGGGAAGAACAACAGTACTAATATGTGCCTAATACAATGCATGTTTTAAGCAAAGAAGACAATAAACAAGATCCCTAATCTTTATTTGCTTATATGTCATACATAAGAGAAACACAGATAACCACCAAATAAATTAAATACCTTCAGATTGTTTTTACTAGACAAAAGTCTGTTCCAAACAAGGCAGTTAATTCCTGAAAGAGGTATCAGTCAGGCTTCAGAATAGAAAAAACATGAGGTTTATGAAACACTTATTTGATCAGGTGGGATACTCCTTACCTGTTCCTCCTTTTTTATTGCTTTTAATAAGAGATAACGCAGCAATTTCAAAACATGTTGCAAGCACAGCCTAAAGACCAGTTAGTCTGACTAGTTTGCTCTCTGTGAAAGCCTGAGAGAATGTTTTCTCTCTAGGAGACTCCTCAGGCACACTATATATTGTCAATCCCTTTCTTCCATGGACCCATAATCTCCTTGAACAGAAAATTTGGGATACTGCTGAGTTACAGAATGTTACAGCACAGGTTGTCTTATGTTCTGAGTCCTCACTGACCTTGAAGGGCTAGGGACAAAATATTGGCTATCCTGGTAGCCCTTCTTTTTCTCTAATTGTTGGTCTGTAAAAGCAGCGAAGAGACTGCAATCAGAAAAGATAGGAAACATGGCAGGAGCAAAACCATGCACTTATATACACAGGATGAATTAGAGAATGGTCCTAAGAACCTCCAACAGGTTTTTCACACTGAGGATAGCTATGCTTGGATTGCCTGTCATTCTGGTCTTTTAGATGTGTGCTGCTTCTAATGTAATTTCATTTATTGTTCACTCTTTCTCTCAAGTAAATAGTTGTTTTACAACAAAACAAAAAAGGCTATTCAAAGAGTAAGAGACAAGGAAAAATGCCATAGGATTGACCAGCTACAATTTTGTATATGCTTATATTTCTAAATTTCTGTGTAAAAATGTGTAATTGCTTTTATCACATTCTATAGGATTTTATTAGAATATCAATGATTGATGGAAAATACCAATTCCAAGTTAAGTCTAAGACATTTAATATTCAGAAAGACAGTAATGTTAAGCTCAAGTACCTATGTTATAGAGTAATAGTATCACTAAGCTTCTCTTCTGGAGGGTTAAGAACATAAGTTTACTGTTCCTCCTTTTGAAGGGCAGATAGAACTTGATTGTGAGTCTCCCATGACATGTGGTTAATGTCTATCTATAATCAGGACTTAACTTGTAAGTACTGCATGCAGCTGCTTTCTGTCCTAAGGAGCCAAGTCTCACAGCCTTCCGTTGATGGATAGTACCTGTGCTTGGTCATCCCATTCCTTCACACTCGGTGTCTATGTCAGAGCAGGGAATCACCTGTACCATGTGTTGTCACAGTAACTTTGAAATGATCAAATCATAAAGTAACAAGATTGTTTAATCCAATTTTAAATTAATTGGTAAATGTATTTAGTTTATATGGAATCTGAAGACATTTTTACTCATTTCAGAATGAAACCATGCTTTAAAAAAAAATGTTCACAGGGCCCACCAGATAGCTTAACAGACTAAAAGCTCCTGTTTAGGCAGTTGCAGTAGCAAGGGTTCAAACCCCAGTGTGCTGTGCCGGCCCCTCGCACAGGGCACGCTGAGAGGGCGATTGACACTGGGCGTGCTGGTGCATCCCAGCTCTTGGAAGGCTGAAAGCAGGAGAATCACTACAAGTCGAATCAACATAGTGAGACCCTACACTAAATACAAAGAAAACCAGTTTATAGTCACATTCTGTTAAGCAACTTGAAGTCATTTAGTTGGAATTAAAACTATGATTAAGTTTATATGAAATGACAATTTACTTCTTTTATTTATAAAATAATCTAGTTCTAGGGTTTTATTTTTAGAGCACTTCACTTAAGTACAATGTGGTAGTGCTCCATACATTCCTTAGAGAGATTTGGCCTCCGGTTTACATTGCATGTTCATTGAATATGTAAGAGTATTTTTAGAGATTTTATCTAGTCGTTAAAGGATTTTTTTTCCTCAGTGTTCAACTCTTTGGGAAGAGCAATTGTAAGAGGAATTTCGAACATGGCATTCTTTTTACTCTAATGTTCCTGTGCTGCTATATATGAAATTGATAGGCCCTGTCTTTCTTTTTTTCAGCCCATTGTGTTTATATATTGCTGTGGTTCTGTGATAGGCAGATTTAGGGTGAGAGAGTACAGGCTCCAGTCTTCTGTGGAACTGTAAAACAGTCTCATAGTTGTTCTTACATCACAATGTGTAAAGAATGTTTTTTACAGCCATTATGAATGCACTGATACTCTGTTACATGGTAACTTCATTGAAATTTTCAGCTAGAGGAAGGATTCTAGCCATAAATAAGAAGCTAAACGGGAAAAGGCCCCCAGAGAGTTTTTAATTGCTCACAGAAGATTGGGAAGGTGCCTCCTTAGTGCAACATCTTAAATTTAAAAAGCCATGGAAACTCTGCCATGATCATTTGGCCCACACAGTTCATGTCTAATTCATTTTATCATAGAGATAAAATAAGCTACATCTTCAATAGAAATAATGACCTTTTTTATTTTTTGAAACAGTCTCACTATGTAGTTCAGGCTGGCCCTGTACGCACTATTTCCTGGTGGCCTCAAATTCCCGCTAATCTCCTGCCCCAGCCTCATGAGTGCTGGAATTATAGGCAGCACCACTGCATCCAGCAAAATAAGGATGTCTGCTGTTTAAAATTTAAAAAATTATCCAGGCATGGTGGCACACGCCTGTAATCCCAGCACTCGGGAGGCTGAGGCAGGAGGATCGATGCGAGTTCAAGACCAGCCTGGGCTACAAAAGTGAGCTCAAGGGCAGCCTCAACTGCTTAGCTAGACCCTGTCTCCAAAAGATAAAAAAAAAAAATTAAAAAGCCATAAATTAGGCCCATTTTCAGGTTATTAGCGTCATGTATACCCAAAGTAAAGGAAAAAAAAAGTCATGGATGTGATAGTGACTACTGAGATTCATAATCAAGAACTTACTTAGTACTGTGGATTAAAAGAATGCTCAGAAATGTGTCTATCAGAGGCAGACTTGAATAAGAAAGTCTATAGAGTCCTGTGCTAGTCCTGGCCCTTCTACATAACTAAACAGTGTCACACATAATTTACTTCACATGAAACATTTTTTTAAAAAAAATTTCAAGTGGATAAGATTTAAATTTCAAATGGTTTCAGGTGGATAGCCCATATTCACATGCTAAACCTTGATTTAAATGAAAACCTGATAATAAATTCTGTTGAGATAAACTCCATACTAAAGTAAATAAAATACATAACATACATCGATACAAGTCTTTTTTATATATCACACACTAGTGACAGTAAAGCTTTTAGAACTTTCAGTGATACAAACAGTCTGCTAGAGCACATGTGCTATAGGTTTGCCACTGCTGCTATATACCCAGCAAGAGTTTAGGGAAAATTCCCCAGAACTGGGTTCTACAACAAATTAGCATTAATGGCAATAGTTATGTTTCCATTTATAAGTTCGTAGTTTTGTTAAACAAACCAAAAATTCTGCCAGTAATCCTTGTGAATATGGAATACTGAACTATGTATACAACTTTCTCTTAGTTCAATAAGAAATTTTTTGTACCAATGTTGATTAGAAAAATTATCATGTCTACACCCTGTGCTCTGTATAACTACTATGAGGACAACAATATGCATCATATCAGTTATTGGGAATGTACTACTATCGTGTTTTTGAAAAAAAAAATTAAAATAATAAATAAACCAAAAGAAAAGTATTTTTTGGAACTAGCATTCTTCCTAACTCATTCTTAATTTCTTATAGGCAGAGAATGACTCTACCCTCCATGTACGAACATTGTAAACATATGCTGTATGTTTCCTCTGAGTTAAAAAGGCTTCAAGTATCTTATGAAGAGTATCTCTGCATGAAAACCTTACTTCTTCTCTCTTCAGGTTGGTTGAATACCTAATCAGTTCAGTATGGAATATGAAAATCAAGAAACAAAAGTTTATATACAAAATACTGATAATTCTAGCATGTCTGTTCCTGTGTTTTGCTAGTCAAATGATTTTTTTAAATGTGAAATTTTAGGAGAGACAAATGGGTACAGGAGAAATACGGACCTGAGCAGCTCAGGGAGTGGCGTTAGTCAGAATTCGAGCATACCACTTTCATCTTCCTTCAATACAATTGTTATTTGAGACAAGAAATAAAACAACAACAGTGACTTTGTTTTTCTGATTGTTATTTGTTACCTAAAGAGTTCTATCTCAATGAGTAATAAATAGAATGTATAGACATGTGATATTGGAGGACTATTCAAAACATACAAAGAATTTTTAAAACTCAGTAAGCAAACAACCTCATTTAAACAATTGAACACAGATCTTAACATCTGTGTTAAGGTATCTCACTAAAGAAGATAAATGATGGCAATTAAACATATGAGAAGATGCCCCCTATAATATATCATCAGGAAAAATGAAAATTAAAATACCATCACTAGTAAGGATATGGAGCCACAGGAATTACCATTCATTGCTAGTGAGAATCCAAAATAGCATACAGACATTTTTAGAAGAGAGTTTGGTGAGTTTTCACAATGAAACACTCTTACCATATGATTGAGCTGCTGCAGTCCTTGGTATTTATCCAGTAGACATGAAAATGTATATTCTCAAAACACATCCACATAGATGCTGATAACAGCTAGGTTAATGATTGCCAAAACTTGGAAATAACTAAGATGTCCTTGGAGGTGAATGGATAAAAAAATTAGTACATCCAGATGAGGGAGTATTACTCAGCACTACAAAGAAATGGGTGATAAAGCCATGAAAAAATACAGAAATACCTTATATGTACATGACTGTATGAAAGAAACCAATCTTAAGAGGCTACATGCTGTATGAGTCCTACCATATTCCAGCACTCTATAATAGGCAAACTATGGAGACAATGAAAAAGATAATAAAGATTTAGGAGGGGTAGTAGTAATATTCTGTATATTATCATAAAATATTTTTTATATTACAGGGATGTTATACATATGCCATTATACATACATTGAAACACTTAAGTCAACCACCAAGAATGAAAACTGAACTATATAGATGCTAGGCAATAATGAAATTTCACTATAAATTTGTCAGTGGTAATATTTTAATTTTTTTTACATACCATACACTAGCAACGGTAAAACTTTTAGAACTTTCAGTGATACAGTCTGCTATAAAATATATTTTTTTCATAGCAAGATCCTATCTCAAAAAGACAATGTTTTTTTTGAACCAGAGATTGAACTCAGGCCCTTGCACTTGCCAAGCAGGTGCTTATGCCACTGAACTGTCTGACTCCCCAAGCCCCAGTTCCATTTTATAACTTTGAAAACCAAGTGATTCACTCAAGGTTAAGACCTTCTGTTATCCCACATTCTCTCAAAGCTGCAGGCTCACAATCTTCTGAAAATCCATAGTTTAGAATGTACTAAAGACTAAACTGTGAAGTGTGGTATTAAATGCCATAATTGATGTATGAAAAATTACAGCAGGGAAATTCTTCAATTGACTCTATCTTAACCTTTTAGTTCCTAAGGAAGGCTTGAAGAGCCAGGAACTATTTGATGAAATTAGAATGACCTACATCAAAGAGCTAGGAAAAGCCATTGTCAAAAGGGAAGGAAACTCCAGCCAGAACTGGCAGAGGTTTTATCAACTGACAAAACTTTTGGATTCGATGCATGAAGTAAGTGTCAAACATAAAGCCGTATGTACAAGAATTTTGTGACAGAAAATATATTTTTTATTAGTGTATATAATTATATAATAATCATCTCCTCTGTCCCCTACACTTGGACCCCATTTGCAAACTTTAGTTCTGCATATATTTTTCCTGGGGCCAATTATGAACTATTATTTCATCTACTCCTGTGTATAAAAAAAATCAATATGATTTGATATACAAATTTTTAACAGAATCCCTGTTTTTGTATGAATAATCTATTAAAATAACATGGCCTCCATATATTCTAGAGTGAAATTTAGCATAAAACACTTGTGTTAAATTTAACTATATGCAGAATTGCATGAAATTGTCTTTTGTAGTTAAGTTTTTGTTTTATTTCACCATACTTTCTCCCCTGCAAAGTTCAAGTAAAGACTTGTGTATTTAATGGGACATGTTCATCCTAATCATTTTTAAGGCCTAATTACACTGTGTGCTTCCTTACAGGTGGTTGAAAACCTCCTTAGCTATTGCTTCCAAACGTTTTTGGATAAGACCTTGAGTATTGAATTCCCTGAGATGTTAGCTGAAATCATCACCAATCAACTACCAAAATATTCAAATGGAAATATCAAAAAACTTTTGTTTCATCAAAAATGACTGCCTTACTAAGATTGCCTTAAAGAAAGTTGAGTTCATAGCTTTTATTGTACAAACTATCCGTTTGTCTTGTAGAGGTTTCATTGTTTTTTTTTGTTTTTGTTTTTGTCTTTGTTGTTGTTGTTGTTGTTAAGTATGCACTACATGTGGTTTATAGAGGGCCAAGTCTTGGCAACAGAAGCAGTTGAGTCATCACTTTAAAGTGATGGGTAAGTAGATACTGAAATGTATTATCTGGTGTATCCTAGAAATTAGAACCATGTGGAGTGATATCCACCATCAGAGAAGGACGGCACCTGAACCACCAGTGCCCAAGCTGCGTGATGAACTTCCTGCTCATACTTTTCAGCTGGCTGGACAACACTTTCTAGACTTTTTGTTGGTGTATTTTCCCATGTATAGTTAGGATAGAATTTTTGATTTATGCATGGAAACCTGAAAAAAAGTTTACAAGTGTATATCAGAAAAGGGAAGTTGTGCCTTTTATAGCTATTACTGTCTAGTTTTAACAATTTCCTTTATATTCAGTGAACTTCACTTGCTCATTTTTCTCATATAATTTTTGTATTCAAGTTATTGTACAGCTGTTTAAGATGGGCAGCTAGTTCATAGCTTTCCTTAACAAACTCTAAACATTAATCTTCTGGGTGAAAATGGGTTGGTGCTTCTAACCTGATGGCACTTAGCTGTCAGAAGACCACAAAATTGACTCAGATCTCCAGTATTCTTGTCAGAAAAAAAAAAAAAAAGCAGTTCATATTTTGTATATATCTGCTTCAGTGGAAAATCACATAGGTTATGCAGATTAACTGTTCTAACAGGTATAGAGCACCCAACCCAGTGACCTGCTGGGTAAACTGTGGATAATGGCTGCAAAAAAAAACAAAAACAAAAACTTAATTTCAAGAGGCCCTGTTTGCATCCAATGCCCTATTCTCTGGGATGGTTAGATGGCAAGAAAGTTGCTAAACTAAATTGCTTTGGGACATTTTGAAGCAATGTATATAACTCCTTAAAAGTCAAGATTCCAGATAACCAGCTGTAACACAGCTGAAAGATTGTTTAATCAGGCTAAGTAATTCCTCTCACCAGCCTTAACCCAAAAACTAAATCTGACACAGTAGAAGTGGCTCCACACCCATTTTCACATTCCCATGAATCACCAATTGGTCTCTCTTTCCTAGGGTTACAGGAAAGCACAGCTACTGATCTTTGTGACTTAGAACTGAATGTCAGACATTTGTGTTTGTAAAACTACACATCCCTGCGTGTGCCATAGAATTTAACACAAGGCCTGTGAATTTCTTCACTCTTGAGAATTATTTTAAAACAGAAGCTGTAGTAGCCCTTTCTGTGAACATCTTACAAACTTTCTGTAAACTCAAAACTTAACATATTTACTGAGCCACAAGAAATTTGATTTCTATTCAAGGTGGCCAAATTATTTGTGTAACAAAACTGAAAATCTAATATTAAAATATGAAACTTCTAATATATTTTTATATTTAGTTATAGTTTCAGATATATATCATATTGGTATTCACTAATCTGGGAAGGGAAGGGTTACTGCAGCTTTACATGCAATTTATTAAAATGATTGTAAAATAGCTTGTATAGTGTAAAATAAGAATGATTTTTAGATGAGATTGTTTTATCACAACATGTTATATATTTTTTGTAGGGGTCAAAGAAATGTTGATGGATAATCTAAAATGATTCATAGTGTGTACAAATATTCATAAGGAAACAGTGGTCTCAGAAACAAACAGATTTGCTCTAGAGCAGCGATGGCAAACCTTTTAGAGCTTTCAGCGATGCAGACTGCCCAAGGTGTCAAGCATGCCCTTGGTTTGCCACCACTGCTCTAGGAGAAGATGGAAACTGGCTCTATGTGCCATGAATGTTGCTGAGACTCTGACCCAATCAGATCACAGAAGAATTAATTATTTGCTTCCCCTTCTGACTACCCTTCTCATTCCAGGAGTGAGTCTATCAGCACAGGTTTAGTTTACTAAATCTCCCCTTGCAGTTACAGTGTGTAAACAAGACAGAAAGGTGGTACTTACCTATTTATAGGCATCACCTAATAGCAGGGTTATTTTCATATACAGCCTCTCCAACAGGATGAAGAAGTTTGGCAATAATATGCATAGAGGTACCAGCAATATGTAAATAGTGCAGAATCTCATAGGATGCCAGTAATACACTAATTCCTTTCTATCCTACAACAAGAGTTCATTTCCAAGTAAAATGAGGACATGTTTATGTTTCCTTTAAATGCGTTTGAATGTTGTTATTTTCAGTATTCTGGAAAAATTATTTAATAAAAATGTAATCATTTGCTTTTTGAATGCTCTCTAAAAGGGAATGTTCCTTTGGTAATGGTTCAAATCTTCTCAAAGTACTTTAAGATGCTTTGTAACCCAGTTAGTTGTGAATTTATGGTGCCTAAGAAATACCACTTGAATATGAGCAGTAACAGTGTTAAATTTCAAAAAAAGAGCTTCTCAAAGTAGATTGTTCATTTATATAACATTATATGCTTAAAACCAGAAAGCACTTCACACTTTAGTCTTTAGTCCCAATAACCTTGACTTTCAAAAAAAAGTAAGTTCACTGGTAGTCATAAAACCAACCAGGAGGCTTTTCATCAAATGAAAAGAGAAGTTATGCTCCTTTAAAATATGTGAGAAAGTTACCTAATTATGTTTCAGTATAATTATGGATTTAAGTGAAAAAAAAAAAAAAGCTAGTTTGAAAGCAGCTTCATTTTCTAGGTGTGTGGTTTCTTGCCATCCCAAACTGTAACAGTAATGCTAGTGAGAGTTGGTGACAAGCCTAGATGATTCACAACAAAGCCAAAAGTATTTTTAAATTACTGGTGGTAAAAAGCAACTGGCTCAATGTTTTTGGAATTGCTGTGGGATACTGTACAGAGCTGAAGAGCTAAGGGCTTGACATTTCTTTGGTATACCCAAAGGTACAAGACTATCAGAGAGAACCTAAAGAAATTCCTTCTTTCTCTGGGGCAATACTTGGGCCCCCCAAAAGGAAAGTTACCACGATGAGTGGCTAAAGAGGCCATAGTAAGCATAAGATGAGCTCCGTGCAAACACACACAGGAAGGCCAGCCTTACCTTAGAATTCGGGGATAGGTGAATTGAAGAACAATTTCATTTTGCTTTGTCCTATCATTAGTTCCCTTTTAATGAACTTAAACTACTTCACCATGAAATGAACAATAATCTTTTACTTTGGTCTATCAAAATGTAAGAGTCATGGTAGCTTTCAGTGAGATTTGGTCTTGGTTGGTCACCACAATGACTGCAGCTGTAGATGAATGTGTTTTTTATGTGCCTGGTTTCAGTGTTCAAAGGGAAAAATAAGTGTACAGAGAACACTCTAAACCACTTTAGATGAAAGTTTTATCATATTCCAGACTATTACCAACCTGGTCCACCAAGGATGAGTGACCAGGTTTTCAGGAAAGGATTAACTTCTCTCTAGAAAATGTCTGAAAGATTTTATTTTCTGATAAAAAAAGCTGTTTGAAAATACCCTACTGAAATAACTTGCTTAACTACATATAGATTCAAGTGTGTCAATATTCTATTTTGTATATTAAACAAATGCTATATAATGGGGACAAATCTATATTATACTGTGTATGGCATTATTAAGCTTTTTCATTATTTTTTATCACAGTAATTTTAAAATGTGTAAAAATTAAAACCAGTGACTCCTGTTTAAAAATAAAAGTTGTAGTTTTTTATTCATGCTGAATAATCTGTAGTTTAAAAAAAATGTCTTTTTACCTATGCAGTGAAATGTCAGACTGTAAAGTGTGGAAATGTTTAACTTCTATTTTTCATTTAAATTTGCTGTCTGGTATTACACATTTGTACTGAGCTGGCCGTAAATGTTAGTTAGCCATTTACAGCAATGCCAAATATAGAGAAACATCATAATAAAACTCTGCTTTTTCATTATGTGAGACTCGCAACATGCTTTGTAAAACTTGTATAGTTCTAATTTTGTGACCTTTTTCCCCGCCTTCCACTGAAGGTACAGTAGAAGATGATAAAATGGATGCTTAAATGTCAGTGTGGCTGTAAATGCATGCTAGTATGTCATAAATTCAAAATGAGCTTCACACTGGTGTCAAAGGTTATCCCCCTCATGCCTCAGTTGGCTATGTGCCATTCACTACAGAGAGTAGCGAGAGAAGAAAAAGAAAACTCCTGCAGCGGTGGCAGATACAGGTTCTTCCATTGAAAGATGACGTGTATACAGATGTTACCTAGCTGATATCTTAGTTTTATTTATTTTAAGCACTACTCTCATAACCACAGTACAGCAATCTGTTGTACAACACACAAAAATAAAGACAGGAAAAAAGCTGTGAACAAGCTATTGTATACAATTTGTTAGTACAATACCTTTGTCTAAAACACTAAGCCATGCCTACAAATTAAAGAGCCTAACAAACTTCCCTATAAATTACTTCTCTAAGGACTGCTATGCCTAAGAGGAAATGTATCAGACTTAAAAACCACATTTGCCTTACCCATCACGTAGGCAAGTAGCTGATACATGCTATATGATAAACATGGAAGAAATGAGATTAACACAGCAGTATTGCTTCCACTAACTACTTAGAGACTGGAAACTTGTGTAACAAAGCCTTCTCAGTGTTTTCAGGTACAATGCAGAGATAGCACATAAGGTACTAGTACTTATATTCAGTACTATGGAACCATTCACCTGCAAATAGTAACCTCATGTTTTTGTAGAATACCATTACACACATAATATGTTAATTTTCAACCAGCGAATAAATGAATACAAGTGATGAGGAAGATACTAGTTTCATAGAAAAAGATGTAAGCTCAGAATTGGAGCAATTGATTCATAGCTTCTCCCTTTAAGTTTAAATGGAAAAGTTCTATAATGAAACCATTTGTCTGTAAGATACCAAACAGCATCTTCTTTAGGAACCATTAAGGAAGTAGTTATGATTGTTTTGTTTAAACTAATACTTTACTGAACACTTTATGTGCGCTTCACATTTCAGTATAGTCATTCAGTCTTAGCAATCTATAAGGTACTACCCTAAGTAATACCGTTATTTTTTTTGCATTTATCTGAGGAAACTGACTTAATGAATTAAGTAACTTGCCTAGGATCACAAAGCTTTTGAATAAAAATAGGACATTTTTTTTTAAATAGGACATTTTTAAACAGTGGTATCTGGCTCCAAAGTTCAAACCCTCACCGACTACCGATAAATTATTAATATGAAGCTTCTGAGTAGACTAAATGAGTCTATATTTAGCATTATCTGACCTGATCTTTTGACATGAACTTAATTAACCTTTCCCTTATTCTCCTGTATCTTTTTTTATTTACACCTCTCAGGAAGCTGAAGCAGGAAATTGTTTCTGCTTTAAAAGAAATATTAAATAGCTGTCAGCAGATTAGAGAATACCCTTTGGTTTGTCAGCTATATGATACATTAAGGACTTGTGTCTCACTTACTGCCCACAGAAAATCAATAAACATTTCTTGGGCCAGCAAGATGGTTCAGCAGTCTAAAGCGCCTGCTTAGGAAAGCTTAGGCAACTGCAGGGACTGTGGTTCTATCCCCAGCACCACATGCTGCACCAGCCCCACCACCAGGGCAGGCTGAGCTGGCCATAATAAAAAATAAAATAAAATAAAAATAAAAAACATTTCTTCAAGTGATATGGTACATAGAGGCAACAGACCAAGTGAAAGAAAGTCAGGTCTAAATAAAAATCAGAATGCAAGTCAGAGTTTGTTTCTAGGCTGACAAGAGCTATCAAGACAGCGATGTAGAAAAGACTGAAACCACAGAGGCATTTACACTGGGTAAATATTTTAGGCCTCTAATCTCTCAGTTGGCAGTAAGTGGCTTTTAACAGCCTTAGTAACTTTATGGTACTCCTGTTCAGTGTTACTGGACTTTTCACCTGCAAGGATTAACTTCATGATTTGTAGAACACCAGCTCATACAACAGTTCACATACACAGTTAATCTTCACCCAGTGCTGAAAGACTTTTCCCCCTGTACCTGGGGATTGAACCCAAGGCCTTTGCACTGAATTATAATCTTCAAACTTAAAAAAAAAAAAAAAAAATTGACAATCTCACTAAGTTGCCCAGAGTCTCAGCAAGGACTCAAACTTGCAACCCTACTACCTCAATTTCTTAGACTGCTGGGAATAAAGGCATGATCTACCACTCCTGGTTTCCTGTCCTTTCTTACGACTTGTTTCCTAGTTAAAAATCAGACAAAACTTTGGCAGAATCATGTAGTTACAGAAATGAATCTCAAAACAACAGTTCACACATCACAGGAAGTAACCCCCAAAACTTGCTTCATTTTACCTACCCCACTTGAATACAAGACAGTTTTTATATTTTCATTGACTGTGCCTCTCCCAGTCACTCTCACAGCTAGGGCACAATGCCTGCAACTTAAAGGTTTATTTTGGCTTGCAGTTTGGAAGCTTAGGTCCTTCCTTGGTCAGCAACAGGTAGTCAGAGGCTCTGCCAGGGAGGAAGGCTACTCATGCGGCCAGGAAGGGAGCCTCGGAGGGACTTACGCTTTGAGGTCATACCCCAAGGGCACTTCCAACCAGGCCCCACTGCCTAACATCACACTAGTTACATGATCAATCATCCTGCAAAAGTCCCTTCTATGAGCTCCTGAGACTCTGAGGACATCTAACCAAGACAATACTCTTACCAGGAACAGTCCACGGGGTTCTAAAGTATATATAATGTAAATCTAAATCGATAAGCTTTTGTTGTTAATGTGTTTTTGTCTTATAAATTACTGAGTACATGGGATTATGTTAGAAATAAGACCACAGGCCATACAAAACCTCTAAGATTGCTAGGGTTGTAAAGAATCAAGATAAACAGACTCCTTTCAAAGTAGGAAGAAAGAGAAACCACCTAAAAACTAAGCAGAAGCTCTTATGACAACATCACAAGTACTTTCCGATCAGTTTGGCTACACATTGTGCTGTAGGCATGCAAGTGATCCTACTCAAAGACCACTAAGACGGTAAACAAAACCACAGCAGTGGAGTGTCTGCCTCAAGGAATTAAAAGTGAAGGGCGAATAACTCAATAATTCCCAATCTTCGGGATGAGTCACGGCCATTGCTTGGCCATTTTGCCTCCTGTGAAAGCCTGAGAGAATGTTTTTCTCTGGGTGACTCTCCTTAGATGCACTGCAGTTCATTCATCCCTTTAGCCTCCAACATCACAAGCTTCACTGGTGGCCCACTGCAATTGAAAAACCTTTGACTGTGTATGTATCTGCTTCCTCTTAGTCCAAAGAGAAATATATTCTTTCCTTTTTTTTTTTCTTTTTTTTTCTAAGCAACATCAATAGGGAGGTGGGTCATGCCCACACACTGTACTCTGTAGAATGATTGTGAGGACAATATGCAATATGTCAACTTTCAAAGAAAAGAAAGGGGAAAAGAAAAAAAAAAGGTAATGTGGATTTAGAAAGGTTAATGTTTAATTGTTTGATCAATCTTATATACCTATATGTATTAATCTAAACTGATCTGATGATGAAAATATGTAATATAACCATTGTTAAATTTAAACAGTAAAAAAAATTGAAACAAAAAAAATAATTCCCAATCTACTCAAAAGAAATGAAAGAATCATATGTAGAATGACTTCTGTGTAAAGGTCAAGAGCAGCATTACAGCCACAAACTGAAAACATCTCTAATGCTTACCAAGTAGTGAGCAAAAGCCACATGTAGCCTATCCATGCAATGGAATATATAGAGCCATAAGAGGTGAGGTGCTCATAACGTGCTGTAATATGAATGAA
Organism: Myocastor coypus; assembly: GCA_004027025.1. NCBI lineage: Eukaryota > Metazoa > Chordata > Mammalia > Rodentia > Myocastoridae > Myocastor > Myocastor coypus. The sequence goes on along the minus strand of PVJA010003780.1, from coordinate 35,176 downwards.
CTTCAATGACATTTTTAGAATCCAGACGAAAAGGTCACCTATTACATGATTTCATTTAGATATTCAAGAAAAGGCAAATCTATACAGCCAGAAAACAATGCAGTGGTGTCAGCAATTAAGTAAAAATGAGCTTGTGAGGGAACTTTTGAGGGCAGTGGAAATGCTCCAGAGCTACTCTGTAGCGATGGTTGCACATGATGGTCAATTTGAAGTGGGTAAATGTAAACTTCAAAAAGTTACGCTGAGTTATCAGTTAAGTCACAATTCTCCAAGGTATATACCTATACTTGATCTTAGCCAAAAGGCTAAGAAGTGATCCAACATATATATGTTGGATATAGATAGATAGATAGATAGATAGATAGATAGATAGATAGATAGATAGGTGTGTTGGATATATATATATATGTTGGATATACATATATATGTTGGATATATATATGTTGGATATTTATATATATGTTTATATATATATGTTTATATATATAGTTATATATATGTTTATATATATCCTATATATATATATAGGATATATATATATATCCAACACATATATCCCACATAAATATGTATATACACATAGATATAGATATGTATAGATATATATCTATGTAGATATATATATGAACTGAAGGGGCTAGGGAGATAGCTCAGCGGTCTCAGCACCTGCCTGGCAAGCCAAGGTCCCAAGTTTGATCCTGGTACCAGGATGGCATATCAGCCTGAAAACTAGGTATGGTGGTGCATGCCTGTAATCCAAGCACTGGGGCAGGAGAATCTCTATGAGTCTAAGCTGTGTAGGGAGATCTTGTATCAAGTTAATTAATTTAAAAATAAAAGAACTGAAAACAAGTACTCAAGTAAACATGCTTATACACATTCATTGCAACTTTATCAATAGTCAAAAGGAAAACAGTATAGATACTCATCCAGTGAAGAATGGATGAACAGCATATAGAGTATCATTCAGCCCTATAAAGAAATGAATTACTGATTAGTGCTTTGACATGAATGAGCCTCCAAAACATTATTTTGTGAATTAAGTCAAAAGCAAAAAGTCATGTATATAGCATAACTCCATTTAAGCGGTACATGCAGAATAAATAATATATACACAACACAATGCAGACCAACTCCAAAGGAAGACAAAATAGGAAGAAATTATTTAGCATTAAGAGTTTTGCTTTGAAGTGAATTATTTTGGAACCAGTGAGATGGTGGTGGCACTAAGGCACTAAAGTGGCACTAAAGGACACTAAAGGACACTAAAGGACACTAAAGGCACTAAAGGACTGGGGAGATAGCTCTGCGATCTTAGCGCCTGCCTGCCTGGCAAGTACAAAGTCTCAGATTCAATCCCAGTACTATATGTCATGCTGATGTGGGAATTCTGGGCGGGCTGTGGTGGCCTGAAACCAGGTGTGGTGGCGCACACATGTAATCCCAGTGCTAGGGACTGACACAGGAGGATTACTATAAGTGCTGTGTAGAGAGCCCTTCTACTAAATAAATAATTTAAAAATTACATTAAGTTGTCCATTTTTAAGTAGCTAATTTTATTTAGCAATTTTCACCTCAACACATTTTTTAAAAGCTATGAAGCCTAAGGAGTTTAACAAGATTGCAAAATACAAAGGGTCAGCAAACTGTGATTGATGTGTGGCCAAAGCTAGCCTGATCTATCTTTTTGTAATGATTTGGAACACATTCACTTACAAGGTATCCATTCTACTCTCTTAATGTAATGGGCACATTGAATACCTGCAACAGGGACCATATGCCCCTCAAAGCCTGAAAAACTTACTAGTTGATCTTTTATAGAAGTGTTCTGGTGCTTGGGATACAAGTGCAGTACAGTAAAGTTAATTTTTTTCATTCTTTGGTGCTTGTTTACAAATGCTTGTGTTGAGGACTGACTTTCAGAAGGTCACAGCAGGGGAATTGATCTGCTACATCAAACTCCTGACCCAGAAGAGGGCTGGCCACAAATTTAGCACCCAATCCCGCTGCACAAATGTGCATGAGCAAGAGGGTCCTCCCACCCCCATGCCACACCTTGCATCCCAGGACAGAGTTGTCCTCACCAGACTCAGTCCTGGCTCAAAAGTTAATTTGACTTGTGCAAACCAGCAAAAAATAATTAGAAATTGATATTTTAAGTGCCATTTATAATACCTTCAAAAACATGAACTATTTAAAAGTTAAATCTGACAGACTGATAAACCTAATCTCTTAAAAGCAAAACACTGCTGAAAAAAAAAAAGAAAATTTAAATACACTATATCTCTTGTTCAAGGTGTCAACTCTCAGTATATAGATTCAGCATAATCACAATAAAACCTCAAAAGATTTCTGTGAAAACTAACATGCAGAGTCTAAAATTCATTTGGAAATAAAAAGAACCTAGAATACCTAGGCCATCTAGGAAATGAAAAAAATTAGAGGACTAACACTTCAGATTTAAAAATGTATTTTAAACCTATAGTAATCACAACACCATATCACTAGTGTAAAAACAGATAAGATGAACAGAATAGAAAGTCTAGATGTAAATACACACACACACACACACACACACACACACACCAGTTGAAGTACATATCCTCAGATGAAAACAAGTGATTTTTTTTTTCTTTTTTTTTTGGCTTTTTGAGACAGGGTCTCACTGTGCAGTTCAGGCTGGCTTTGAGCTCACTTTTGTAGCCCAGGCTGGTCTCGAACTCGCAGCAATCCTCCTGCCTCAGCCTCCCAACAAGTGATTTTTTTGAACAAGTATTTTTTAACAAAGGAAGTACAAGCGTAATACATTTCTCATATTTATTCCCATGGAATAATAATAGTCATCAACTAAGAGTACATTCTGGGTCATTAAAAAATGCTTTCATATTAGACTCAGCAACCAAGCTCAATGTATGAGTGAGACCGCCCTGAGCCCACCAGAAACTCATTACTCAGCAACCAGGCCTGGCATGTGAGGTAGACCATCCGGGGCCCACCGGAAACTCATTAGACCCAGCAACAAAGCCCAGCATGTGAGTGCAACTTCATCAGAGAGTGTGGAAAACTGCCTCAGAACTCCCTACAGAGACTAGAGACAAGACCCATCCAGCTAATCCAGGACCAGAACATCTTGCCAAAGTGGCACAGCAGGTTCACCTCCCAGGGCTACAGCAGGAACAAGTGGAGCTCAATAGCAAGACCCAAGCCAGACCCACCTGGACAAGCTTAAACTTGGTAGATCCAGATCTGGTGCTAAGGTAAGAACTCTACCAAAGCTCTCCACAAAGGTCAGAAGGCAGGGCTATACAAAATGACAAAGAGAAGGAGCAAAATGTGCTCTCAGGCCCCATCCCCACCAGAACAAATACAGGAGACAATAGCATAAAAGAAATTGAAAATCACACACCTGAAATCTCTGAAGTAATAGTATCTGAAACAACTGCAGAAGGTAAGAGGAAATCAGATCAGAAATAATTTCTGAAGTTAAAAAAAATACCTGTAATAAAAAAATAGTGCTTCTAGAATAGAAAAGTGATGGAATCCTTGAATGAGCAATATAGGAAAGTAATAGAATATATGAAGCAGATTGAAAGTGCTATACAGAAACTTAAAACCTCATTCGCAGGGCTGGGGAGATAGCTCCATGGCACAAGTCCCTACCTGGCAAGTTCTAACCCCAGTCCTGCAAAACAAACAACACACACAAAAATAAAAAAACTCAACCTCAATTACAAGCTGGCAAAACTGTTTCAATGAAAGTATTCAGACCTTAAAGACACCATTGCAGCTAGTGAAGAAGAAAAGAGCTCTTAATAACAACTAGCATGCAAAAAATAATAATTCAACATCTGAAGGATGATGCAAAGATGAACAACATAGGACTAATAGACATCAATAAGAAGGAGTCTCTACAGATGATATGAAAAGAATAAGGGCAGAAATAATGGCAGAAAACTTCCCAAATATGGGAAAACAGTTTGACATTCAGGTAATTGAAGCATGTAGAACTCCAAATAACATCAATCCAATTAAAAACACACCCAGACATATAATAATCAAGATCCCAGAAATTCAGTATAGGAATAATATACTAAAGCCACTAGAGAAAAGAAACCGATCACATTTAAAGGAAAACCCATTAAAATAATGGCAGATTTCTTTTTACAAACGATCAAGTCAAGAAGAGCATGGAGCAAAATACCCCAAGTCTTGCAAGAAAACAAATACCAGCCCAGACTGCTATACCTTGCAAAACTCTCAAGTTCAATGGAGAAGTGAAATACTTCCAGGATAAATAACAACTAAAAAAATCTATGATAACAAAGTCAACCGTGAACAGTTTACTAAAAAATATTCTAGAGAGGGATCAAATTGAGCACAACTCCATGAAGAATGTATAGACCCCACCAAACAGGGCAAACAAACACAGGAGAAAAAGAGATATACAAAAGTGGGCTTTCAACTATTCTTTTGTATACAGCAGCAGAATATGGCCACCAGCATATTCTACAAATGACTTCTCCTGCACCTTATGGGTCATGATTCTGTCTGGTTCTACATAGTTAATATCAAGAAAACAGCAGTAGCTCAGTAGCTTACTGGTGGCACCTGGCCACCAGTAAATGTCATGGACACTGTCAATGTCCACAACATACTAGAACTTTGTGCGATATCCTATCCCCAAACTGTTAGAAGTTCTCATCACATACTTTTCATTCCAGTGTTATGTTTTATTCTTAGTAATTCTTTACTGCCATAGAAACTTTTTCTTAGTTGAAATCTTTGTATAAACCTATTCAAGTACTGTGTGAGTACTCTGAATTGATTACAGATTCATACATATGATACACAACACTATGGCCTCTAAGTTGGACTCATGATTTGAATTTTGGAATATTGTGTTGAAATGTTTGATTTAATTTTAATTAATATGTAATTAACTTTCTGAATATTATTTATATATTTTATGTTATGATTCATACTGCATCTCTGACTTAAAATCTACTAATAAGTTATATTTTCTCCTAGTATTAACTTTGAAAAGAATATTTATATATATATATATATATATATATATATATATATATATATATATATATACATACACACACACACATACAAGAGATGATAGATATGCAGCTACTTTCTCTTAGGTCATTGAGAATAAAAATTTATACTAACATTGTTTAGACAAGATATCAGGTCTGCATCTTGTTCTCTGAATAACTACTTAAAAACAACAATATGCGTGGTATTAATTATTGTAACCATCCTTGTTTTGAAACTGTTTTATTGCTATTTGATCTTTTTTCTCATTAAAATGAAATAAATAAATAAAAACTTTTATGGGAGCTAGGGATATAGCTCAGTGGCATAAGCGCCTGTCTGGCAAGTGCAAGGTCTGAGGTCTCAAGTTCAATCCTGAGTACAAAAAATAAATAAATAAATAAATTGTAAGTTTAAGATAATGAAAATATGCATATATTGTCTTCTCTCAGGCGAAGACAACATTAGACAAGTCAATAACAGAAAGATAATTGGGAAATCCCAAAGTATGTGTAGGTAACACAATGTTATAAACATAGATTAAGAAGAAATTATAAATAAACTTTTAAAGTATTTTGAGCCACAGGAAAACAAATATAATTTATTAAAATATGTGGGATGTAAAGAAAATAGTACTTAAAGGGAAGTCTATAGCACAGAACGGATGCAGTAGTTAAAAAAAAAAAATCTAAAAGCAATCATTTACATTTCCACCTTTGGAAACTAGAAAAAGACAAGTTTAAAAATCCAGCAAAAAATGAGAACAGAAATCAATGAAATAGAAAATAGGAAAAGCCAAAACTACAGGTTCCTTGGCGAGAGTAGATCAACAAAATTGATAAGCCTCTGGTCATGCTAAGGAATGAAATGTGTAATAATACAAGATACAATTAATATGATTTACTTCCACTGAATGCATAGTAGAGTAGTTCAGAAACATGAACTACTCTATACCTACAATGTTAATACAGATGAAGTTGACAAATTCCTTGAAAATATGTCAAGACTCACAGAAAAAGAAATAGGTTCTCTACATAAGCTTATATTTATTAAGCTGAATTATTCCAAAATAGCAGTAGACCCAAAAGAAATCATTGATAAATTCTATCATTTAAGGGAGAAACTATTTCAAATCTCTATAATCTCTGATAGCAGAGGCAAAGGGTATGCTGTTTCAACTCATTCCATGAGGCTAGCATCACCTGAATATCAAAACCAAAGACCTGACAAGACAACTACAGAGCAGAATCACTAATGAATGCAAATGCAAAAATTCTCAACAAAAGATGGGCAAAAGGGCTATATACTATGAGCAAAGAGACTTATAACAGACATATAATAATATATAACAATTCAAAATCAACTAATGCCTGCCTGGCAAGTACAGGGTCCCGAGTTCAATCCCTGGTTCTGAACAAAAGAAAAAAATCAACCAATGTAATTTCTGTCACATCAAGACACAATCCAAGAGTGAAAAAGTAATATATATATATATATATATATATATATATATATACTTGTCTCATCTCTCCCTGCCTCGTGAATGAAGAAGGAGCAGGAGGAGAGAGAAGAATTATACAGTTGATAAATGTAAAAAAGAAGGAGAAGGAGAAGGAGAAGGAGAAGGAGAAGAAGAAGAAGAAGAAGAAGAAGAGGAAGAGGAAGAAGAAGAAGAAGAAGAAGAAGAACAAGAAGAAGAAGAACAAGAAGAACAAGAAGAACAAGAAGAACAAGAACAAGAAGAAGAACAAGAACAAGAAGAAGAACAAGAACAAGAAGAAGAACAAGAACAAGAAGAACAAGAAGAACAATAACAAATACCCTTCTATGATAAAACTTACAGTAAACAAAATAGAAGGAACCTCCATTGCTTGGTAAAGAATTCCTTACAAATCAATCCCTGGTACCACAAAAAAAAAAAAAAAAAAAAAAAGGATTCCTTACAAAAAGAAACTAATGCGTACTCAATGGTGAGAAACTAGAACCTTTCTCACCAAGCTCAGGAACAAGATAGGCTGCTACCTCTTAACATTCTTTCAGTACTGTACTGAAGTTCTAGCTAATAGAATTTTAAAAGGAAATGAAGGGTATATTGATTGGGAAATAAATACTTTTTGCACAGATAGCATGGCTGTCTTACGCAGAAAACAACAGTAAACAAGTAGAAATCCAAAATGAAAACAGTATTATTTATAGTAGCAATCCCCAAAAGAATATATTCTATCTAATGATATGGAGGCTCCTACTATCAAAATATCAGTTCTTCCCATCTTGAGCTACAGATTTGGTACAATTCCAATAAAATCTCAGAAAGTTATCTGCGAATACTGGCAAGGCAATTGTAAAGTTTAAGTGAAAACAGAAAGCTCCCAGAATATACCATATAATATTGAAAAGGAAGAACAAAATTGTAAAACTGATGCTACTTGACTTCAACTTAACACAATAATGATATGGCAATCAATCAATATAAAGAGCAAAAAGAAAGCAGGCATAAAGTTAATGGAACAGAACAGTGCAGAAACTGACCATGTAAGTACAGCCAACTTATTTATGACAAGAGAACAAAGGCAAAGACTTCATTCAGTAAATGCTGCTTCAACACTTGGATATTACACTACTAATTGAAAGAAATGAACTGGAAGAGGATCTGTACTTTGATTTCCACTATATGGCATTCCTACATTCTGTGCTATGCCTAATTAGAGACAGCTGACCAACCAGTGGCACCAGGACATGGGAGCAAAACAAGAATGAGACGGAGATCACAACAGGACTTTTAGGACAGTGAGTATGTTCTTCATGGTACTGTACAGGTGGACACTTGCCATTACACATTTGTGCAACCAACAGAAAGTCCAGCAAGAGTGAACTCCAATGCAGGCTATGGATAGGGGTGATAACCATGCATCCACATACATGGTCAGCTGAAACAAATTTCTGTGAGAGGTAGAGAGAGGGTTAACGTTCAGGAGCCTTTGAATGAGCAGAGACTGGGAGTGTATGAGAACTCTTTTAGACTTTTGCAGTTTGGTGGCATCCTAGCCACCTTAAAAAAAAAAAGTCTTTTTTTTAAGTAGTTCAATGGAAAAAGAATAACCTTTTCAACAAATGTGTGGGAATAACTGTCTAAATATTCATTTTATAAAGTTAACTTGGGAGCAGCCAGGCCCGGCGTGTGAGTGAGACCTCTTTTCCTGGTCCACCAGAAGCACAACTGACCCAGCTGTCAGGCCCGGCATGAATTGAGCAGCCCCAAATGATGGAGCAACCAGCAGGCACGCATTTCTACACCAAAGTTCACTGCTATACATACAAGGAGCAAAATGGAATCTCAGGTCCCGAGCCCACCTGAAACAAACACAGGAAACACTACCATACAAGAAAATGGGAATCATGCAGCCGAAATCTCTGAATTAGTAGCATCTAAAGTAAACAAACAAATGCAAAAATATGTACAGGAACTTAGATTGGAGATAACCTCTGAAGTTAAAAAAGAAATCTTTGAATTACTAGAGACTGAAGTAAAAAAAAGTAACTGCAGAAAATTATAGAAGGAATCAGATCAGAAATAACTTCTAAAGTAAAAAAGAGTCATCTCTAAATTGATAGCATCTGTAGTGAAAGAACAACTGCAAAAAGGTAGAGAGGAAATGAGAGCAGAAACAACCTCTGAAGTAGAAAAAGAAAGGATAACTACAATGAAAGACTCAATAAATGCCTCTAAATAACACATTGATAAAAAAGTTAGAAAAATGATGGAATCCTTGAATGAGCAATACAGGAAATAAATAGATCTCATTAAACAGGTTGAAAGATATATACAGGAAAATAAAATCTCAATCACAAGCTGGCAACAATGTAAGACTGAAAGTGAAGATAGAATTTCAGATCTTGAAGATAGAGTCACAGCTAGTGAAAAGGTAAGAAAGGACCTCATAAAAACAACCAGGAGGCAGGAAAAAATAATCAACATCTGCAAAATGATACAAAAATGAACAACGTGAGATTAATAGGGACCAGCAAGAATGAGTCAATACAAAGGATATAAAAAAGAATATGGGCAGAAGTAATACCATAAAATTCCCAAATATGAGAAAACAATCCAACATTCAGGTAACTGAAGCATACAAGAACTGCAAATAACATGAACCCAGCTAAAAACACACCTGGACATATAATAACCAAGATCCCAGAAATCCAGCAGAAGAATAATATAGAAAAAGTCACCCAAGAAAAGAAACAGATCACATTTAAAGGAAAACCCATCAGAATAACAGCAGATTTCTCTTCACAAACCAAGAAGTCAAGAAGGGCATGGAGCAGAGTGCTTCAACTCCTCCATGAAAACAAATTCCAGCCGAGACTGCTATACCCTGCAAAACTCTCTTTCAAGTAGGAGGGAGAAGTGAAATACTTCCATGACAAGAAACAACTAAAGAATTTCATGATAGCTGGGCATGGTGATGCATGCCTGTAATCACAGCACTCGAGAAGCTGAGGCAGAAGGATCGGTGAGAGTTCGAGACCAGCCTGGGCTACAAAACTGAGCTCAAGGCCAGCCTGAACTGTACAGCAAGACCCTGTCCCAAAAAGACAAAAAAAAAAAAAAAGAATTTCATGATGACAAAGCCAAGCCTACACAGACTACTAAAAAATATTTTAGAGGGAGACCAAAATGACCTGATCTCTACAAACAAGACCAGAAAGAACACACCAAATAGGGCAACCAATTAAACAGAAAATGGAGTAAATGGTAGTAAGTAAAAGACATGTCAATCATAAGACAGTACATTTCAATTATAACCATCAATGTAAATGGACTCAATTCTCCACTTAAAAGAAATAGATTGGCAGAGTGGATAAGGAAGCAAAATCCAACAATATGCTGTGTACAAGAAATACACTTAACTCATAAAGAAACTCATAAGCTGAAAGTTAAAGGATGGAAAACAATACTACATGCCCCAGTACCTCAGAAAAAAGCAGGGGTAGCAATCCTGTTTGCAGACACTCTGAACTTCAAACCAAGACTCATTAAATGAAATAAAGAAGGCCACTACATACTGGTTAGGGGAAACATTCAAGATGAAGACACTCATAAAAATGTATGCACTCAACACAGGAGCAGGAAGTTACATAAGACAAATCTTAATGGACAGGAAACATCTGATATCCAATACCCCAATCTTAACAGGAGACCTTAATACCACTTTATCCCAAAAAGATAGGTCAAGCAGATGAAAAGTTAGCAAACAAGTAGCAGAACTGAACCAGATCTTGGAACAACTGGACTTAGTGAATATACGCAGAGTGTTCCACCCAACCATTCTGAAAACACATTTTTTCAGCTGCACATGGCACGTTTTCCAAAATTGACCACATACTAGTGCATAAATCATGCTTAAGTATATGAAAGAAAACAGGAATTATCCCATACATATTATCTGACCACAGTGCAATGAAACTGGAAATAAATCACAAAAGAAACCAAAAGAACCCCAGAACTGCATAGAAATTAAACAACACCCTTCTCAACAACCAGTGGGTTACAGATGAAATTAAACAAAAAATTAAACAATATTTACAATTTCATAAAAATTCAAACACAAGCTACTGGAATTTATGGGATGAAATAAAAGAAGTTCTTAGAGGGAAATTTATAGCCCTGAACTCATGCATTAAGAAAACAGAAAGAGAAAAATAAATACTCTCATGCAGCACCTAAATCAACTAGAAAAGAAGAGCAAATGAAACCCAAAACCCAAAGATGGGAGAAAATTATAAAGATTAGAGCAGAAATTAACTCAATCAAGACAAAGAAAACAATACAAAGAATGAATGAATAAAAAAGCTGGTTCTTTGAAAAATTAAATAAAACTGATAAGCCACTAGCTAACGTCATCAAAAAGGGGAAAGACTCAAATTCATGCAATAAGGAATGAAAAGGGTGAAATTACTACAGATCTAGCAGAGATTCAGAGGATCATTCATAGCTTGAGAATCTTTACTCTCACAGAATTGAAGACACAGATGAAATGGGCAGATCCCTAGAAAAGTAAAAATTAGCCAAACTGAATGAAGAAGATATAAGAACTCTCAACAACCCAATAACAGTCAATGAAATAAAAAATGTAATAAAAAGTCTACCGACAAAGGCAAGTCCAGGTCCTGATGGATTCACAGCTGAATTCTACAAGAAATTTACAGAAGACATAAGCCCAATACTCCTCAAACTCTTCAATGAAATTGAAAAGGAAATGATCCTCCCAAAATCATTCCTAGGGGCAAGTATTACACTGATACCAAAACCAGAGAGAGATGCAACTAAAAGAGAGCTACAGGTCAATTTATCTCACATAAATGCAAAAATCCTCAATAAAATCCTCACCAATAGAATACAGAAAATCATCAAAAAGATTATACACCATGACCAGGTAGGATTTATCCCAGAGATGTGAGAATAGCTTAATATACACAAGCCTATAAATGTAATACACTATATCAATAGAGCCAAAGCCAAAACCCACACAATTGTCTCAATTGATGCAAAATAGGCTTTTGACAAAGTCCAACACTGATTCACATTCAAAGTCTTACAGGAAATCGGAATAGAGGGCCTCTATTTCAATCTGATAAAAGCCATCTATGACAATCCAACAGCAAACATAATTCTAAATGGGAAAAAACTGAAGTCTTTTACTCTCAGATCTGGTACAAGACAATGATGTCTCTTATCACCATTCCTAATCAATATAATTCTGGAGTCATTAGCTATAGCCATTAGATAAGAGACAGAAATAAAAGGAATAATAAAGAAATTAAATTATCAATATTTGCAGATGACATGATAATCTACTTGGAACACACAAAAAACTCCACCAAGAAGCTACTAGAATTAATACGCAAATTCAGTAGCATAGCAGGGTACAAAATCAGCACACAAAATTCAATAGCATTTCTCTACACAGATAACAAACACAGAGAGAGAAATTAGAGAAACAATACCTTTTACAATAGCATTGAAAAATTAAATACTTAGGAATTAACCTAAGAAGTAAAAGATCTATTCAACGAAAACTACCATACTCTGAAAAAAGAGATCCTAGAGGATTTCAGAAAATGGAAAGATATTCCCTGCTCCTGGATAGGAATAACCAACATTGTGAAGACGGCCATACTCCCTAAATTGTTACACAGATTTAATGCAATTCCTATAAAATACCATCAACATACCTCACAGACCTGGACAAATCATTTCTAAAATTTATCTGGAACCAGAAAAGACCTAGAAATGCAAAGACAATCCTGGGCAACAAAGATAAGGCAGGAGGCATTACAAAGGAATTATAATGCCTTTATACTACAGAGCTACAATGATAAAATCAGCATGGTATTGGAAAAAAAATAGACCTGAGGATCAATGGAATAGATTAGAAGATGCACAAGCAAATATAAACACACTCAGCCTCCTTATTTTTGACAAAGGGGCCAAACATGTTTACCGGAAGAAAGATAGCCTGTTTAACAAATGGTGCTGGAAAAACTAGCTTTCCACATGTCCAAAACTAAAACTTGGCCCAGGTCTATCACATGCACTAAACTAAAGTCAAAATGCTGTAAAGACCTAAACATTAAAAGAGAAACACTCAATCTCCTAGAGGAGAAAGTTGGAGGAAATCTTGAAGACATCCGGGTAGGAAAAGAGTTCATGGACAAAAAGCAAAATGGACGTGTGACAGTTGGAGGAATAAACAACTGGTACCTCCTCTGGCTGAGAAGTTTTTCACATCAAAAGAAATTACCAAGAGAGTGAAAAGACAACCCACAAATTTCAAAAAGGTTTTAACTAATAAGTATTCAGACAAAAGTCTTCTATCTAGAATTTATAGAGAACTAAAAATCATTAGGGTCCCAAAATTCAAAGGCCCAATCCAGAAATGGGCATCTGAGATGAACACGCACTTCTCAGAGAAAGAAATTCAAGAAGCCTATAAATATATGAAGAAATGCTCCACATCGCTAGTCATCTGTGAAATGCAAATTAAAACACTTAGATACCATCTCACCCTAGAAAGAATGGCTACCATAAAGAAATCAACCAACAACAAACGTTGGAGAGGATTTGGGGGGAAAGGAACACTTCTCCACTCCTGGTGGGAATTCAGACTGGTACAACCATTATGGAAAGCAGTGTGAGGACTGCTTAAAAAACTAGAACTTGAAATCCCATTCAGTTCAGCTATCCCCCTACTGGGAATTTTCCTAGAACTGAAAACATCATATCATAGTGATATCTGTGCACCTATATTCATAGCAGCACAATTTGTGGTAGCCAAATCTTGGAAACAACCAAGATGCCCATTATCTGAAGAATGGTTGAAAAAGATATGGTATTTTCATAAAATGGAATGTTACTCAGCTATAAGAAATGATAAACTAGAAGGCTTCATATATAAGTGATGTATCTTGAACATATACTAAGTGAAATAAACCAGACCTACATATGCAAATATCATATAGTCTCCCCAGCGTGAGAACTCAAAAGAATAAATAAATAAATAAATAAATAAATAAATAAATAAATAAATATTGAGGGGGTACCAGAAATAAAACTCAGGATCTTGCATTTTCTGCATCCTCAACTCTTATAATTTTTTTTAGTAGAGTGACTTAAATGCAAAATGCATTTGGAAGAATTAAAACAATTAAGGTTTATTGAAAGTATTAATGTTTAATTATTTGACCAATCTTACATACCTATATCTATTAATCTAAACAGATTTGATGATGAAAATATGTAATAAAACCATTGTTAAATTTTTGTTCTTGTTTTGAAATTCTGTACTATATCTACTCATGCTTGTTACTCTTTTTTATCTTTGTTTCTGCTGGTTTTACTCTTTAAGATACAATTTAAATATTCAAAAAAGTTAACTTGGATTTGAATCTCATATCATATATGAAAATTTACTCAAAAGGGATCATAAACTGTAAAATATAAAATCTAATAACTATTAAATATGTAAAACAACACATAGTGGAAATCATGAATTCAGGTTAAGCAGATTTGTTGCACATGACAGCTAAAGTACAATTCATAAGAAAAAAATGAGACACTAGACTATTAAAATTTAATATGTCTGGATTTAAAGAAAAATGGTAGTAAAGAGGTCAGCCCTTCCTAATATACAGGAAATCCTGGTCAGGGAAGAGACAGTTGTGGAAAGCAGAGACCCTACAACTCACCAGTACTGTATTGGCCTCTGGCTGACACTGTGGCTAAGGATTCCATGCTCTCTGGCCATGGCTGCCAGTAAGCTCCAAGCCCATCCTGCACTTTGTGTCCCCGCAGCATGGGAGAGCAGAGGTGCTGATGAATGTGATTTGCTGGACATGGCCAGCATCTGAGGGGAAAAGCTAAGCCCAGGTTCACAGCTCTAGGGAGAAACAACAGATCAAGCCAGCAGCTACAACCTAAAAAAAAAAAAAAAAAAAAAAAAACAGCATGGGATTTTACTCAGAAAGTAACTGTTCCTATACAGCAAACTAGATTTGAGAGTCCAGCGACTAGGAGAGAGATGGCCACAATAAAACAGCTGTGGAGAGGGTATGGGCTAGACATAGACCTGAAAAATTCAATCTCAGGATGGGAAGGACACAGTGCCACGCCTTACATGGTGAGAAGTCAGGCTGCAGCATGTGTGGCTTTTGGAAAGTGATGGATCTGAAAGTGCTGCCATTAATCCAGAAGGCTCCTGAAGCTACTTCTATGCAGCAGAGCCCACTGGCCTGACTGCTTCCTCCATCTGCCAGTGTGAGCAAAGCACACACATACCTGGGACGCATGCTACACCTGGGTCTGTACTGACAGGAACAGGTTCTAAAGAGGGCAGAGGGCACCTTGCAAACCCCAGTCCATAAATTTGGGGATAGAAAATTGACTTGTTGGATTCCAAGACTATAGATCCTAGAAAGAAACAATTCACTCAAACGGAAGAGTTTCTCTTGGATGCATATCTCTCTCTCTCTCTCTCTCTCTCTCTCTCTCTCTCTCTCTCTCTGTCTGTCCCTGGAGGCTTGGGGTTTTTTTCCCTTTTTAGATTTTTTAATTTTCTTATTTCTCCTTATTTTGCTATTTGTCATAGTGTGGGATTTTTTTCAAGGTGAATAATACAGTACATATTTTATACTAGTATTTTATGATGAATCACATACAACAAGTACAGGAAGTCTATCCACACACTAAATATTAACAAATCCAGCTAAGGGCCTAGAGCTCATAGCAGGGCCTCCCATCAGTCCAGCTGGAGGTCAAGAGTCCACAACAAAGTCCCATGCAGGTCTGCTTCATGGATCTGCGCTGGAAAGGACCAAAGGTGAGTGGCGGAGCCTAGGAGGTCTATGCAAGTGGGATGAAGGATCTGTACTAGCTGGCTTCGGGATCTGAACTAGAGCCAGGAAGCAACACTCAAGGTAAGCAGCAGAGCACCCCCAAAGGTACCACAGCCGTCCTCAACAACAGTGAGGCACTGAGCTCCTCCAGCAATGAAGAAAATCGAGTTCCCATCAGGTAAGCCAATGGGAGAATCTTCTCCATGAGGCTAAGCAGGGCACTGTCTTCTCTCTGGAGCCAGGAATTGGTGCTCAAGACAAGGACTTAAGTTTTGCAAAAGTTTATTGGGAATGCCAGCCTGACAAGGTGTTCCACTAGAAGAGCCAAAAGAACTAGCAGCTTCCAACAGCTCCTGCAGCTTCTTGCAACAGCGTCCCTAGTAGCATTCCAGCAGCTCCTCCAGTTCTGCCTTGATGCTGCTGGTAACAACGCTCAGGTGGGCCTGCTGCACCCAGCGTCACAGAGGCTTAGTTCAGCTAGGTGTAGTAAGTTGAGCACTGGTTAGAAATCCGCTACACTATTTCTCTTCTTTACTTGTTCATTTCTCTATATTTCTGTCAATCTATAAATTTCCATTTATTCCCTAATACTATGATCTTTAACTTCACTCTTCTCCACATTTTCCACTGTTTAATTTTTCAAATTTTATTACTTTCATTTTCTCCTGCACCCCTCTATCTTTAAAAGTATAACCCTTAAGCTTTATTAATCTTTATATCATTAACTTTTTCAATTTCTGATGAATTCTTCTCTGTAATTGATGGAAGCATAGTTTTTTTCTATTTAGTACATATTTACTGTATGTCAATGTTTGGTTTGTCTTAGGTGTTTATTATTATAGATCTTTTTTCTAAGGGTAAGGCTGGTACATTACTGGTTCTTACAGACAGTATGTTAAATTCCAGTTTTTCTTTTTTTATTTAATATTTTTATTGTTTAAATTCAACAATGGTTACATATTTTCATCATCAGCAGTTTTTCTTTAACACTACTATTGTTGCTTGGTTGGTACTGCCAGGAGGCATAGTTGTTTCTGTTCATTGGTTTTCTCTCACATGCCAATATGTGCACTACCTTTGTATCATTAATAATGCTTTGCTCCATTCCTAGCAAACCAATTGGCCTAGCAAGGCCAATTGCTCTGCAGTTTCCCCTCCAAATTACAGAGGTGGCTCAATCACAGGCTGGAGGCACAGGCCTGGAGTTAGCCACGTCAAAAGCACTACAAAAAAAACAGATAGTAACTGAAGAGGTCTCCACGTTAGCAGCTGTGTCTCTCTGCTCCAGAAACTTCAGCGCATGTGCAGAACACAGACATGCATGTGCACTCACGTGTGTACACACACACACACACACACACACACACACACACATACACACATGCAAAACAGAAATGTGAAAAAACAAGGCGCAAAATGCTTCCAAATACTACTGAATACCACAAAGCTGAGTGCATCATCGGAAAGAAAATTAAAAAGTCACAAAAGTGAATTATACAAAATGATAAAAAGAATATAAAAACATATTAATAAGGTGACTGGCAAGTTCAAATAAGATACAACTAAACAGGGAATTATTTTTTAAAAAAAATCAGTGTGTTTGCAAAAGACACATAAAAATCTAGCTGAGGTGAACAATATGATAAAAAAGATGAATGACCAGATTGGCCAAAAAATTATAGTCCATGAAAATTTACAGTAAGTCCTCAACAGTTAGGGACCAGAAACTGAAAATTGACATAGTATCTGCTCTAGGATCTCCCCACCCTCCCTGCTTTGTGAGTTGGCTTTGGAATGTGGAAATCATCTTCCTGTCAGTCAATCAAGTTAGCAGTCACTGGTGAGGATGGATCTCAGCTCATTTCCTTTGTGATGTTGAGGTTGCCCAGTCTACCACAGCCTGTGTGCTGCTCTAGGGAAAGCACCTTACTTCCTTCCCTGCTATCTCAGTTTCTTTTCTCTTGTTGCTAGGACAAAATACCTGACACCCAAAATTAAGGAGGGAGAGGTTTATTTAGCTCAGTTAGTGGAGGTTTCAGCCCATACTTTGCTGGCTCCAAGGCAGAGTGGCACATGACAGAGGCAGCAGTTCATGGAGGTAGAAAACAAGCAGCAAAGGGTAGAGCAGTGGCTGTGGCAGCTACCAAGCCTCTCTCCCTTCCTTATATTGTATTCAGGCTACCCACCCCAGAGCAGGTGTAGAACTCACACCCATAATCTCATCACTGGATCATGAATTAATCACAAATTCTACAAGCCACCCCAGCAACTGCACGAAACTTTTGGGGGAAGTGGAGCAACTAGACACAAACCACAATACCTACACTGGCTAGTAAATAGTGGCCAGCTTGGCGTGTCTGTCTTTGCCCATCATAAGGCACTGACCTCCCAGCCCCCATCATGCATTTGTGTGTCTCTTATTTCATCCTTTTGCCATACCCTTCAGACAGTAAGTTGGGGATCTTGGCCAGTTCTCCAATATCCAACTTACAAACAAGTTCCATTCTGGAAGAAGTGTTTGTAGGTGAATTTGTTACTAAGCAACAAAATGAGTCTTACATAATATACCTGTGAAAGTTCACCATTTCAGTGTTCATGAGGCAAGGACTTTCTGTGCCAACAGAAATCCAAGACATTAAAATTTATAATAAAAGTATGAGTAGCATAAGTGACCAATATAAGAACAGAATGTGAGATCTAGAAGGCAGGGTTAACATCAGTGATTAGTTACTCAAAGATACCTTAAAAACAAGAAGACTAGAAAAATTGATTAAACATCTGATATGGCACTAAATTAACTGGAATTAGCAAAACATAAGAAGATAGCACAAATGATATGCAAAAGCTTTCTGCTGAAGTAAAGGTAGAAAACTTCCCAAATATGGGGAAATGACAACATACGGTAAGTGAGGCATGTAGAACCCCAAACAGCCATGATCCCAAAAGACCCTCTCCATGACACATCATAATGAAAATCCTAAAGTTTCATCATAAGGACAGAATCTTCAAAGCTAGTAGAACAAAAAACTAGCAACAAATCACTCAGAAAGACTCACCAAAATTTCAAGCACAGTTGAAACCCAAACTTTAAAAGGCTGGAAAAACTTGGAGTAAAGTGTTTCACAACCTAAAAGAAAACAACTTTCAACATTGATTGATATGTGATATACAACTATCTTTTAAAACTAAAGAACAAATCAGCTATTTCCATAACAAAGAGCACTTTAATTCTTGACCTTCAAACAAGTTCTACAGAGACAATTCTACTCTGTAGAAAATAATGTAAGAGGGCCTTATCTCAATTTGAAACAGCCATTTATTATAAATTACTGCTGATACCATAGTGGTAAAATTTTCTTTTAATAAGAAATACCAGTAAGACAGTTTCAAAACACATTAATAGGACAGCCACAATAATTAATACAACACATGTTGTTGTCTTCATAGTAGTTGTTCAAAGTACAAGGTGCAGGCATGATAACTCTTCAAAACACTATTGGTACAAATATTTCTCATTGAACTAAGAGAACATAGTTGTATACATAGAGCAATATTCCATAATAGTAGTAGGTTATTGGCAGAACTGGCAATGTCAGAAGCTATTGACTTGAGCCTTTTATAGCTCAGCTTACTAATCTGGCTTTATTTTTTATGCCTTGTGGTTAAACTTTTCTGCTGGGTGTTTAAGGCCCAGTTGAAGAAAGACCTATATAACAATACATGTAATTTTTATTTCTGACAAGACCAGTCAAATCCCCTCAGGATTTACATTGAAACCACGTATGGAGTTTTGTAGAACTTTCGTCAGTGTCAGCCATCTGGCCGTTGCTTGACCAGTTTGCTTTCTGTGAGAGCCTAAAAGAATGTTTTCTCTCTAGGTGACTCCCTTAGGCACACTATATATCATTGATACCTTTCCTCTGTGGCCCCATAATCTCCTTAAGCAGAAAATTTGGGACACAACGGAATTATAGGATGTTACAGTACAGGGTCTCTTATGTCCCGAGTCCTCACTGACCTTGAAGGGACAGGACCAAAATATTGGCTACCCTTGTCACTCTTCTTTTTCTCTAATTTTTGGTCCACAAACTTAGATTCTTAACCCTCCAGAAGAGAAGCTTAGTGGTACTATTACTCTATGACATGGGTACTTCGACTTATCATCACTATCTTTCTAAATATTAAGTGCTTTAGACTTAACACAGAACTGGTATTTTCTGTCAATCATTGATATTCTAATAAATCACTATAGCATGTGATCTAAAAAAAATTACACTTTTTTACACAGAAATTTAGAAATCTACCCATACACAAAATTATAGCAGGTCAAATAATATAAGAAAATAATATAAAAAGGGCCTTATCTCAATTTGAAACAGCCATTTATTATAAATGCTGGTACCATATTAAATGGTGGAAAACTGAAAGCTTTCCTTCTAAAATCAGAAGACAAGGACATCTGCTATTATCATTCCTGTTAAACACAGAACTCAAAACATTAACCACAACAATCAGACAGGAAGGAAAAAAATGAGGTATGTACAGAAAAGGAAGAAGTCAAATTATCATTACATGACACAACACAGAAGACCTAATAAATTTCACCAAAAAATCCATGAATTGATAACCACATTTAATCACGTAGCAAGAGAGAAAATGAAGACACAAAAATCAATAGTGCTCCTATACACCACTAAGAAACTCACCAAAAAGTCATTAGGAAAACAACAGCATTTATAACATCATGAAGAAAAATTAAAGACCTAGGAATTAACCTAACCAAGGAAGTAAAAGACCTCTACAACAAAAACTACAACACTCTGAAAAGGGAAGTGGCAGAGGACATCAGAAAATGGAAAGACATCCCCTGTTCCTGCATAGCAGAACCAGCACTGTCAAAATAACCATACTTCCAATACTTATATGCGGATGTAACATAGTCAAAATCAAAATGTCAATAGCATTTCTCATAGAACTAGACAAAACAATCCTAAAACTCATATAGAAACAGAAGAGACTCAAACCTGGCCTACAAAAGCAAAGCAAGAGGCATCACAATCACAGATCTAAAGTTTTATTACAAAGCTACAATAACAAAAACAGCAGGAGACTGGCACAAAAATAGACATACAGATCAATGGGACAGAATAAAGGATGCACGAAGCCCCGAGCACATTCAGCTGCCCGATCCTTGGCAAACAGGCCAAAACACACTAGCGGAAAGACAGCCTCTTTAACAAATGATGTCGGGAACCTACTCTCCACATTCAGGAGATGGAATCTAGACCCACATCTTTCATCTTGTACTAAACTAAAAATCAAAATGAATCAAAGATCTTAAAGAAGAAACAATCTGCTAAAAGATGAATTAAGTAAAACTGTTGAAAACAACATAGGCAAGGACTTCCTGAATAGAACCCCAAGTACAAAAGAAACAAGGACAAGAATAAATGGGATCATACCAGATGGAAATAATTCTGATTCTGTACAGAAAAGGCAACGACCAACAGAGTGAGGCATGGTCTACATGCTAGCATGATTTTGGACAGAGGATTAATATTTAGAATATATAATGAACTCAAAAAAATTAACTCCCCCCCCCAAATAAAAGACCTAATCAAAGAATGGGCAGGTGAAATAGACATTTGTCAAAATAAGTGCAAATGGATGATTAATATATGAGAAAGTTTTCAGAATTTCCGGCCCTTAGTGAAATGCAAATTAAACCAACACTGGGATTCGACCTTCCTCCAGAAAGAATTGCTATCATCAAGAAATCAAAGAATAATAACTGCTAGTGAGACTGTCAGGAAAAGGAATCGCAAACATTGTTGGTGGTAGTGTCAACTAGTACAACCACTAGGGAAATCAGTGTAGAAAATCCCCATACGTAAAACCAGCAATTCCATTTGACCTAATTGTTCTCTGTCTAAGTGTCTTCTGAAAAGCGTTTTCTTTAGTGTTAAAGATACTAAATTACGGCCAACCAGACAGCTCAGCAGACTAAAGCATCTGCTTAGGCAGAACACAGTCACCGAGATTCAATCACCAGTATGGTTGTGTCAGTCCTGTCCCTGGGGCATACTGAGATGGCAATTGAAACTGAGCCCAGTGGTGGTGGTGTGTGCCCGTAATCCCAGCACTTGGGAGACTGAAAACTAGAGAATCACTATGAGTCTGGCCCTATAGAGCCTGTACCAGATGCAAAAAATAAAAATAAAAATAAATACTATATTACAGTGACACACACAAGTCCATGTTTATAGCAGCACAACTCATAATAACTGACTCTTGGAAGCAGCTGATAGGTCCATCAACAGATGATGGATAAAGAAAATGTGACATTTAGACACAATGCAGTACTCTGCCATAAAGAAGGATAAATCAGTCATCTGTAGGCAAAAACATGCACCTGGAGATCATTATGTTAGGGAAAACAAAGCCTGTGTCACCTGTGTTCTCCTCTCCTGTATGACAAACTCAAATTATAAGAACAAAATAAAAGATAGGAGAAAACATGGAGCTGATCTTCTGCAAACAGAAAGGGACCAAGAGAGAAAGGGAAAGGGAAACTGGGGAGGAAGTGGAGGGAAGGTAGGGGTGAAAAAAGAGTCAAGAGGTGCTCTGTGCTTGTGCCAACTCCCCACAGGAAGTAATCATTACGCACTGCCAACACACCCTGACGTGAGGAGCTGACAAACAGAAACAAGCACCGCCCTGTACCATTTTTTCCTAGGATGACTTCTCCACTCTTGAAAAAGCGCATTCAAAAAATTATGTGGTGAGTAACTGTAAGACAGGAAAAACCTAGATAATAAAGGCCTCAGAGAAGAAACAAAACAAATATGTTTGTTCCTCACTGACAATTTTTAAGAAAATGAAAATCGCAAGTAAAAACTCTTTGTAATGCACAAATGAAATAAAGAACTTGTATCTGTGAAAAGAACTCTCAACACTTAACAAGAAAAACAATCCTACCCTTCTGAAATGGGCAAAATATTTGAATGTGTGCTTCACCAAAGAAGAAATTTAGATGGAAAAAGATGAGTAGGGCTTGGGAGACAGCTCGGCAATCTAAGTGCCTGCCTAGCACAAGGACCTGGGTTTGGTCCCTAGTAACACATGCTGTACTGCTATGCCAGCCACCAAATGCAGGCGTAGTGTTGCACACCTGTAATCCCGGCACTGGGGAGGCTGAGACAGGAGGATCACTATGCGTCTGAGCTGTGTAGTGAGACCCTGTACCAAATAAATAATTTTTTAAAAAAATTTTAAAAAGAAGAACATAGTCATTCAGAAAATACAAACTAAATCAAACATGACACTTTGATATTTCTACTACAATCTACTCAATTTAAAAGACCATAACAAGCATTAGTGAGATGCAGAGAACTCCAATAAAGTGCTGAGGAGTCTATAGAATGGCAGTACCACCACAGAAGGTGGAAAGGAAGGTTCAAATACTGATCATAGACCAGGGAGGAAAACCTCCTAGAGTTGTGGCACACAGGCCATAGATTTGCCACTACTGGCCTAGACATCGAGCTTCTAGGGGCTAACCTAGAAGAAAAGGACTGAAAGTCCACCCCGAGATCTGCTTTTGTGCCCATAGCAATTCTGCATACAACCAGAAGGTCACACCATGAAACACGCCACAAAGTGAAAGGATAAATTGTGGTATACTCATGCAATGAATTTATAGTCACACACAACACTGAACGAACAATTGATATATGCAGTACTTTGGGTGACCCTGAGAGGCACTACGCTGAGTGACAGGAATCAGTTGCAAAAGTTTTTTATGCCATGGGATTCCATGCATGGGCATTACATAAAGGCAAATCCACAGTGACAGAAATCAGACCAGGGAGTGACAGGGGCTGAGGATAAGAGAAGCTTGACTCCAAAGCAGATAAGTTCACAGGGTGCTGCCTGGACTGTGTGTCACCCAATTTCAAATACTGTAAATTCTACTGAATGTAAATTATGTCTCATTAAACCTGAAGTTTTAAGAAGAAATTTTGGTGCTGGCCTGAATGCTCAGCAGACTAAAGCACCTGCTTAGGCAGACGCAGCGGTGGGGGGTGTGCATTGATCCCTGAGTGTTGTGTCAGCCCTGCCCCAGGGGCACGCTGAGGCTGCCACTGACAGTGGGTGTGGTGGCGCGTGCCTGCAATCCCAGCGCTTGGGAGGCTGAACACAGGCGATCACTATGAGCCTGATCTGCATAGGGAGACCCTGCAGACCCTGTAGACCCTGTCCTAGATAGAGAAAAAGGAGAGAAAAAGAGATTTCCAACTTGAAGAATGAGAGCTTGTGAGACATCTATCACCTCTGTAAACCAATAAATACTGTTCTAGGAAATCAATAAACAGATTTATAGGTTCTTATTTCCTAAATAACTTTAAGGAGTTTAAACAAAGATCTTTCATAAAGAGATCTAATAACTAGAATATAAAAAAAACTCAAAAAAATTAAACACCCTCAGATAAAAGACCCAATCAAAACTGGGCAAGTGAAATCAATAAACACTTCTCAAAAGAAGAAATGTAAATTGCTAAAGAATTCTTTAAAAAAAAAAATGTCATCTCCAGACATTGGAGGAATGCAAGTTAAAACTTCACTAAGACTCCAGCTGACTCGGGAGAGAACAACCGTCAGCCAGACCTTGATGCTGCCAAGGCTGCAGGGCAGCAAAGGAATCCTCCTCCATTGTCGGTGGGACCGCAAACTAGTATCACCACTACAGATGTTCCTCAAAAAACTGAATCCAGGAATTCCACTTGACCCAGCTATTTCCCTCCTAGGTATCTTCTTGAAAGAGTTAAAATCATCATCCTACAGTGATGATCCTTATCTGTATTTATGGCAACACAACTCATAATGGCTAGGTTGGAAGCAAGTCCATTAACAAATGGGTGGATAAAGAAAACGTTTTTAGGGGGACAACCCACTCAGGACCCACCTTCCCCCCACCTGTCCCTCTTTAGGGCAGGAGCTTTCTTTCCCCTAATAAATGTATTCTGCTCATAACCTCCATAAAAAAAGTTCTTATACAAAAGAGCATTTCACTCTACCATAAAAAAGGATAAACTGGAGTCATCCATAAGAAAACCTTGAGACTATAATATTAAGATAAATTATACACACAGTATCACAAGGTTTTTCTTATATGAGAAATAACCTCCAAAAAGGTAAACAGTAAAATAAAGGATGATGAGAAATGGGGAGATAGAGCTTTCTCATATGGAAAGGGGATTAAACATGACAGAATGGGTGTGGGGGTGAATTAAGACACATCCTGTGCATGAACCAGCTCCCCAACAGGAGTGCGACCGTTACTTGTACTGAAAAGAATGTGATGGAAACGTTACCGATATAGGGGAAAGAAGCTCCCAACCTGCTAGATGATGTCCCCTACGAATTCCTACTGTTTAAAAATCAAAGAATGGGCCAAGCTATGTGGCTAAGCATCTGCCTGGCAAGTGTAAGGGCTGGGCTGGATCCCTAGCACCACATACCATGCTAGCCCCTTGCAGAGCAGGCCGCTGAAACCAGGCACGGTAGAGGTTGACCAGGAAGAGGCCGAGAGTCCGGAGGAGCACAGGAAGTGTTCAGCATCATTCAAGAGCGCATTACATTTCAAAATGCATTTCACCCTTCATTTAAAATGGTGCTGCATATCACATATAAATGATACCTCAATAAACTTGATTTGTTAGTAGAAAAAACTACCTGACTATGGACTTTTTAAAAATGTAAGCCTATGCTTATACAATATATAATCGCCCAGTTTTATTGGCATTCCTATGGTCCAACATTTATCTGTGTATTTTGTTATTCCTCATATCGACTCTGGAAATACACCCATGTGCCATCCCACACACAGAGGCAGAGGAAAGCTAGGCACTACAGCGGACCTTCTCACTATTGTAGAACTAGTAAGTGGCCAAGCTGGGGTTAAACACTGGACGGTTTGGGTCCAGACTTGCTCTGACGCCGTCTTCCTAGGCACACGCACCCCTCTTCACGGAGCTGTGGAAAGACAGGGAGCCGCCACCCCGCGGCATTGCTGGTGTTTATTTCTGAATACTGGAATAGAAGTTCTGGAGGCTTTAATTCCCTACAATTTTCTAATTTTTCCATAATTGGTCAGTACATAATTTTATTTTTAAAAACTTTATTTATTTATTTTATGGCTGGCTCAGCCTTCCCTGGGAGTGGAGCTGGCACGGCATGTGGTGCCAGGGATTGAACTGCAGTCCCTGTGGTTGCTTAAGCTTGACTGATCAGGTGCTTTAGACTGCTGAGCTATCTTGCCCACTCACAATTTCAAAGTAATGACAAAATAATTCATATGACAGCTTAAGTAATATTAGCTTTATTGGTGTAGTCATTATGTAACATTTTTAGCAGCCGATCTTTTTATTCAAAGGCTTATGTGAAAAAGTCATATAAAATATATAATACAAGTTTAAGGTTATTTTTGTAACTTTTCACTAGTATACATTGAGGCTTACATTTATCTTTCATGAGCACAAATACAATCAATTATAAGTGAGATGATTTCTGGTTTTTGAAAAAATTTTATCAGTATGTGTTCAGGATACATGAAGCTTACATTCTCCTTAGGAGCAGGTGCAGGCACGTGACACATCCTGGTTCCCTCCCCTACTTGTCCTTCCTACTCACCTCCCTCCTTCCTCTAGGTCCCTTTGCTCATTTCCGTAATTATTTTTAGCTCACATGTACACACACGATGTTTACCTTTACTGTGGGCATTTGGCATATGTGCGTGACCCATCCTACCTCTTTTCACTCCCCATTCTCAACCTCGGTCGCTTGGACCCCTTCCCATTGGCAAAGGATCTGCCTCTCTCTTTCCTTCTATCAGTTCTTCCTGGCAGGACCCAGGTTCTCAAAAATAAGCCTGATCTCACATTCAATGGGTAAGAGTCTTTCTTCAATGTTTTACATTATCAACTCAAGCTGTTCTGTTTTTTTTTTGTTTGTTTGTTTGTTTGTTTGTTTTTGGCAGGACTGGAGTTCAAACTCATGACCTTGCATTTGCCAGGCAGGCACTTGTGCCAGGGAGCTATCTCCTCAGCCCCTCAAGCTGTTCTGTTAAACTGGCTCAGAAACTTGAGATGATAGAAAGAGATTTAAAGGTTGATCTTAATGAAATTGACCTAAAGACAAATGTCAAGAATTTAGCAACTTAGAATAAACCACTTACATGATTTTACCACTTACATTTCTTAACACAAACATAACAGCAGAAAAAAGTATCTCAACTAGAGACTGAGTCAACAAAAACATTACTGCCATGGTTAAACATTTATTAGTTTTGTTGACTACTCGACATCATTCCAAGATACCATGTTAAGAGAATGAGCACTGACCAGTTGATTTAACCTGGAGCAGACTTTGAATCAGGTCTGTATGTCCCATAGTGTCATCTTCATATGACTCACATATATAAATATACCCAGAAGATATCTTAATCCAAGGCCACATGAAATGAGTTAACCTGGTAGCCAAGGTAACAGCCTGCTGCCCCATGTGTCAGAATTCAATATCAGCCTGGGATAGTATGTATATTATTCTTCAAAAGAGTCAATCCATCATATTTGAAAATAATAAAATGGCATGGAAAGACTTGCATAATTATAGACAACACAATTACTAAAATAGTGCATAGATAGGCCAGCAGGTATCCCAGAAGGACATCCCGACACTAACAAAGTGTTTGGCCTGATGGTCTCCGTGAAGTAGTCTAACCAGCACAGAGCAGGCCTCAAGTGGCCAGTGGAAGTTTTGATTCCTGGAGAAGAGACACTGACAGTGCAGGCTTGGATAAGGATAGAGAGGGGCGGGTCACTGGTGACCTCTTAGGCATCCTCCATGCAGCTCTGTCTGTTGGTCTTTTCCCAATAAATTTTTTTTTCCCTTCTTTTATTTAAGTCATTGTGACCCGAGTTTCTATACCAGGAAGCAAGAGTGCTTCACAAAGTGACAGAATGAAATCAGGGTGATAAAGCCAGCCCTGTGGGAAGGAGTATTCTATCATCACCTGCTTGCAATTGCCAGTCCATAACAAAAGCAGCTCTTAGTTGGTTTTACTCTTTCCTGGATGCTTGGCAGACAACACCCTTCCTCACAGCCGGCCCAGCACACAGGGACCACGCTGCTCCCAGTCATCTCACCCCTTCTCCTCACCTCTGTCTTGGTTGATGAACCCAGCAAAATGAAGAGGATCTGGAGTTCTCTGAACTGCATATAAGAGAGTCCAATCCCACCAGTAAGAAATTGGAGAAGAGATTACATTTGGCCAGAGTCTGCCTTAATCCAGAGAGCAATGACAATGAGAGACAGCGAGCTGAGGTAGCCGATGAAACAAAGCCCATGATGCAATGGACAAACCCCCTGGTGGCCAGGGCATTTCTGCTCAGGCACGGATTGGGCTGGGGAACGTTTCCGACCTACTGCGGGCATGCTCAGTCCAGTTCATCTCAGAACTGGTCTTGGAAATATCCCAAAGACAACCGCTCAGCAGCAGAAGAGAAATTTCACCAAATGCCTGGCTGCCCCTCATTGTGGCACACAGCATTTGAGGACAAAGCCTCCCAGAAGGGCTTTCTGAGTGAAAAGCCACAGGGCCTGGCCCAAGGCAGGTCAGAGAGGGGCCTACTGGCAATTACAGGTTTACGTGTCTTGAGGGATAATATTCCATACCCACTGGTCCTTAGTCTCAAAATTAGAAGACTGGGAAACCACAATCCCCAGTCACTCTTACTCTTGTAAAACAAAAGAGCTAATCTCTCCTATTTCTGTCCGCATGCTCCATTTTGTCTTACTGGGCAATGAATTGCTGCAAAAGTTACTGTGGACATGGAGGTATGGGTAAAGAGCAAGAAACGAAGGACCATATTAAAAGACTGGTTTTCTGTTGGGCCATGTGGCCTTAGTTTATAAGAAGCTTCAGGGTCTGAAAGATTCAGGTTCAAAGTCAGCTGCCTGAGGCACAGGCTTGATGACCTTTGGCCCCACAGCCATTTGTGCCTCCATTCTCTCATCTATAAACTGGTCCTGCATGGTGTCAAAATGAGCCGAAGACCAGTGTGTCTGTCCGCCCTGCTGATGGCCTACCATCATCAGAAGCTCAGACTGTTCTTGGAGTTTCCTTCCACGTCTTCACCCTCATCAGGTCTGGTCCCCCAGGCCTGAGTGGCATGCACAGCTCTGCTCATCCCCTTCACAGCAGTGCTCAGGCCAAGTCCACACAGCCCGAGGCCCAGGCCTGCAGTCACATCATAATAACTCTGAGCTACACTCAAATTTGTGAGGTATACAGCGATGAAGTAACCATAGCTGTCTCTAAACGAAGTTAAAGAAAAAACAGGCTGGAAAGTATAGTTAAAAACAAAACAAAGTCCCCTCTATGGGGGCACCTGGCCTTGCTATTGCAGAGGCCAAGTGGGAGCTCCTTTTCAAGGCTGGAAGCACCAGGTAGGCCTGAAGAGAGAATAGTAGTTTTGCTTGGCTTTTCGGTTTCTCTTTAAAGAATGGCCCAGAGGACAAATATTTTAACTTCCTGCTCAGGAGGAGGCGGGATAATGAGGTCAGCAAATACTTCTTTAGTCATCCATAAGGAATCTTCTAAGTGATTCCTGGGCCAGGAAATCCCTGCTCTCAGGCCTCTTCAGCAGACCATCGCCAGCTACCTGCCTCCAGCAGGAATTTTTTGCTAACGTTTGGAGTGGTCAGTGAGAAGAATGGTTTTGTCCTTTTTTTTTTTTTTTTTTTTTTTTTTTTTTTTTTTCATATCTAGAAGGAATTATTGTTGGTTGTTTTTTATGGGTGCATTTGTCACTCATAAGGACCACATTCATCACAGGGAACTTATACCTGCATAATATATCTTAATTCTTTTCCCCCTCCCCTCCCTTTCTTCTGGACCCTTTTCCCCTCCCCAGTTTCAAAAGTTTTGTTCTAATTTTATACTTTCATTCTTCCTTTTAACCCCTTTTCCTTTCCTTCACTTCCCCAACTCCTCCCTTGTCCCCTTCCCACTGAACATGTGCCTCCTACTTCCCAGTATGATTTAAGTTTATCCAACATCATACTAAGTGATCTAATTTTTATGAGTCCTTTATACATCCTAGATATTTGACCTCTGAGCAGTCACCACCTCTGGCATACCAGCAGCCACCATCATACTAAATGATTGAAAACGGGATGCTTCCATGCTAAAATCAGGAATAAGAAAGGATGTCTATCATTACTAGTTCTCTGCAATAAAGTCCTGTAAACATTAGCCAGAGCAATTAGACAAGAAATAAAAGGAATAGGCATTGAAAAGGAAGAAATTAAATTATTCTTTGCTGATGACATGATCCTCTACATAGAAGAGCTCAAAAATTCCACCCAATACTTCTAGGTTTAACAACCAGATTTGATAGGATTGCAGGATACAAAATCACTACCCATATACTAGTAGCATTCCCCACAAATGATAAACTGAGAGAAAAATTAGGGAAACAATAACATCAAGTAAAATGAAGTAGTTAGGAATCAATCTAATGAAAGAAGTTATGTATCTTTACATTGAAAATTGTAGTACTCTTTAAAAGGAGACTCAGAAGGATATGAGAAATGGAAAGATATATCCTGTCCTTGGGTAGGCAGAACTAATATAGTGAAAATGGCTGTTTTTCCAAAACTGCTACATAAGTTTATTGCAATTCTAGTCAAGAAACCAACATCCCACCTCACAGAGTTACAGAAAATAATCCTAAAATCCATATGAACCAGAACAGATCTAGAATAGCAAATGCAGTTCTGGGCAATAAGGGCAAGGCAAGGGGCTTCAGAGTCCTGGACCTGGAATTATACTACAAAGCCCCAGCAATAAAAACAGCATGGTACTGGCAAAGAAACAGACTCAAGGACCAGTGGAACAGAATAGAAGAGGCAGAAACAACTAAGTATACTCAGCCATCTGATCTTTGACAAAGGAGCCAAATATCTTCACTGGAATAAAGACAGCTTCTTTAATAAGTGGTACTGGGAAAACTGGCTTTCCCTATGCTGAGGATCAATTAAATCTAGAATCACATCTCTCGCCATGCACTGAACTGAAGTTGACACCGATCAAAGATTTAAATATTAATATGGAAAAATTCTGTTGGCTGTAAAACTCATGAAGACATACACATAGGCAAATACTTGATGAACAAAATCCTGATTGTACAGGAAATAGTAGACACAGCTGGGATTGTGTTGAATTAAAAAGCTTTTGCACAGCAAAAGAACCCACAGACAGAGTAAAGACTTTTGCTCCTGATGGCATGGCTGAGTGAAGCCCCATGGGCCGCAGGGCCATTCCTGGGTGAGACTTCTCCGGGTCACAGCTTAGATGCTTGCTCCTCCTCGGAGCACCCTCTGGCTCCTGCAATATGAGGCCACCATGAACATTTCCTTCACAGCCTTCACATTTCATATTTTTATTAATCTCTTTATTTCAACAGATTTTACAAATGCAAAGCACAGTACCGCCATCATGGCACTCTTCTCTATGGAGCTGCCAGTACTAAAAGGGTGGGAATAGGGGATTCCCCAGGCTTCTCAGCACCTGACGCCCATGAGTCTGTGGCGTGAGTCACAGTGCCTGCCCACATGGGAAAAGGGCTGCCAGTCCAGGCGCTGCACCACCTCCTTATGGGGTTGTGGGTCAGTTACTTCTCTCCTTGTGCTTCATGTTTCTGAGTTAACAAGAACATGACTTCCGAGGGCTCCCACAAGGCAAAGGCACCGTGATTTCATGAGCACAGGGCTCAAGAAAGCCAGAAGCAACTCACCTCTCGTGAGTCAGGTTGCCTGGCAAGCAGGACCTAAGGGAGGGTTTCCACAACTCCAGCTAGTAGTGATTCTAAAAGAAGTTCCATGCTGTAACCTGATTGACCTCAGACCTCTTCACATGCTCAACAAGTTCAGCGCCTTCTAAAACTGAACCAGGGATTCCACACTTGACAAGCTGAACAGGTAACCCCACATGGAATATACCAGGGAGAAATATCAGCAATCACATCCAGCCTAGGTCAGGTCTTGAGCTGCAACTTTTCCTTCAGTGTTTGAGCTTCTGTCCTCTGCCCTCCAGCTCCCACTCATTCCACCATCCCTGACTGCCTGGTACTTCTCTTAACCTGGGGCTCAAGTCTCAGGAAGGTTCTAGACTATCTGAACCCAGACTGGCCTTTATATATAAATTAGCTTATACATAAGTGCCTGTCTATTACAGGTTAAATTGTGTGCTCTTCCAAATTCAAATGTTATATAGTCTTAACCCCTCATGCCTTCAAACATAGCCTCACTGGGAGAGAGGTGATTTACAGAGGTTAAAGGGTACAATGAGATCACACAGTTGCACCATCCTCCAGGATGACTAATACCCTCATGACAAGTGGGAGTTAGGATAGAGACACAGCACACAAAGAGAAGGCCACACGAAGATGACAGCACACATCAAGGCAGTGCTTCTACAAGCCAAGGTATTGCACATACGGCCGCACACCGCAGCAGCTTGGAACAGAGGCTCCTCCACCACCTGCAGGCTTGTTCTCAGGCATGCAGCTCCCAGACCTGTGGCACAATGGGCTCCCATTATGTAAACCACGTGCATAGGGCACTTTGTGGTAGAAACCACAGAAACCTTAATACAACAGCACCTCTGTGTCTGTATAGGAAATCTCGATCTCTAAAACCTACATACATATGTCACATATTCATGTGAACGGTCCTGTGTGCACACATGCACATAAACGATACTGGTTTCCTCAAGGGAAAAGCCTGTGGAACTGAGGTAGGAAAAATAATTTTCGCTGAATTTCTTGTTATCTTTTAAATTTTATACATGATGTGTGCATTACTGTGCCACTCCCCATACTCCCAAGTCAAATAATTAGCCATTAAAGAAATCATAGTAGCTTTCTGAAAACTACAGTTCTCATCCTGAAAATACTCTCATCTTCCTAATGTAGCCTTATCATATCAGCATTTCTGGATCTGAAACAGAACTCTGAGGGTTTGTGCCCAGGATGGTCATCTCACCAGGATGCCGAGGCCCTCTAGACTTGATGTAGAAAGTGCACCAACCACCTGGAATGTCTGCAAGGTGCCTCAAGGGGACACAGAAGCAGGCCTGGGAGCCTCTGCCACCCCTCCACCTGTCCTGTTAGTGGCTCAGATGGGAGTTTCAGTTTTGAGGGCTTAGAGGTGAGTGTGCAAATAATATCCAACTCCATGAGACAGGGAGCTCCACTACCACAGAGCTCTGCTACAGCCTGAGTGAGGCAAGTGGCTCTGAAACAAGGGCTCGCAGCATGCAAAGAAGTCCTTCTTCCTCCCTGGAGTAAAGGGGCAGATGGACAGTCCCCGTGTGAGTCATGAGCCCCGGCCCAAATGGCTGTGCAGATGGAGGGAAGCTGGGCTGGTGCACAGGAGGCTCAAGGCCGAGCGCCCTGTGGAGCCTGCCCGCTGCGTGAGCTGCACCTGCCAGAAGGCACCAGTTCCCAGGGCCAAGATGCAGCACAGCTGAGGCTACCACCAGGACCGTGAATTGAAAAACTGAAACCAATTCAATGTGGAAGAATTTAGAAGGAAGGCTGTTGAGTGACAGGCTGGTTTAATCCTGGCTCCAAATATCATGACCAGGCATGGACACAAACACGTCACTTGTCAGTATTTCAGGCACTGATTGGCATTTGCTTTTAAGAGAATCCTCGAAGGGCAATGGAAAGACTGTCTCTCCCTCAGAACCCACAAACAAGCACCTTTCCCTGGCCATGAGATCCAGAACACATGGCTTAGAGACACCCCCAAGGTCTGCAGAGAAGGCAGCCAGTCAGAAAGGCAGGCAAAGCCAGGGATGCCGGAGCATGCCTGCAGTCCTGGCAGCATGGGAGGCTGATGTAGAGAGGTCACAAGTTGGAACCCATCCATGGCAACTTCATGACTTAGTGAGACCCTGTCTAAAAGAAAAAAATTTTTTAAAAAGGGGGGGGGGCTAGAGGAGCCCGGCAGGATGGCTCAGTGGTCTAAAGCACCTGCTTGGGAAAGCTTGGGCGGCTGCAGGGACCACGGTTCAATCTCCAGCACCACATGCTGCGCCAGCCCTGCCCTTAGGGCAGGCTGAGCCGGCCATAAAAATAAATAAACAACAGTTCTGAAACAAGAAAAAACAATAAAATAAAATTTAAAAATTTTTTTTTAAAAATAAATAAAAAAGGGCTAGAGATGTAGCTCAGTGCAAATGTTCTGGGTTCAGACCACTTCCCTACCTAAAAAGGGCAAAGGCACAGTATAAGGTCAATTGAAAGAAGCATGGAGTGAAGGTGAACCTGGAGTCTTGAACCTTCCCCACCATCACCCTCCCTGTATTTAACGGATCACGACAGGCAAAGGACAAAACTCTGCATGCTCAGTGCCCACCCATTCAGGGTACTATGATGCAGGTATCCATTCCAGCCAGCCACTTCCTTCCTGGAAGTCCTACCATGTCCACTCCTGGGAGGACAGAAATCAACAGGGCAGAACCCCTGAACTCGAAAAGCATATAGTACAAACAAACAAGCACTCACCCACCGCAGGACAGACTAATGCATTAGAAGGACAAAGATACCCAGCACCGGCTCTGGGAGGACCAAGGAAGGGAACAGGGAGTCTCCTTCCATAGAAGGGGGTTTTTGTAGCTGAATTTTAAGAGTAACTAGGAATTCCCCAGGTTAAATGAGAAAAAGAAAAGAATCCAGACCAGAGCAGACCTTGAGCAAAAGCCAATAGCTATGGGTTAGGAAGCAACTGGGGAAGAGGGGAGCAGCTGGGTAGCAGCAGGAGGGAGGGGTCAGAAGGAGACAGAGCTGGAGAGGTCCACCCCACAGTCACCAGGGAGCTGCCATAGGCCACATCGTGGTGAGAGGGTGCTCATGTTGGCAGTGACTTTACACTTCATACAGAGAGAAGCAAGGGGGTAGGTAGCAGAAGGAAGATGAATTATGAATGAGGAGACTACTGAATCAATCCAGGGGAGGGATCATAAAGCTCTGAATGTCAACGTGGGAGGCTGCAAAGAGGAAGTCGCAGGTAAGAACCACGCTGGATTCACAGTGATGAGGACCTGGTAACCTTAGAGGGGCTGAAAAGGCGGGTTTCAAGTTTCTGACTTGGCTCATGACATCACCCCCGATGGGAGCAGGGGTGAACCATCACTTGGCACATGTCACTTTAGTGAGGATGAGGCTATGGGTCATCTAACTAGAGGTATCCAATAGTCCAGCAGAAGTGGGGTCATGGGCGGGAACTTGGAAGACAAGATTGTGATAGCATAGTTTTCGTCTGACACATTCCTGTCCAGCCTCCATTCCTTGGGTTTGGCTAAGGCCGTTGTGGACAGAGTGGTGAGGGAAGGGTATAGTGGTCCTGGGTATAGTCTCACAGTCCCAATAGCAAGGCTGTTTTCTTGTTTTCCCTTTGAATGGGGAGCAGAATTTGGGCAGGCTCAAGGGTGCCTGGCAAGATGGCAAACTAAAAGTAGTTCTAGAGCCTGGCATTTCAGTCACACATGTTTTCTAGGTGAGTTTCCGGGCAGGGTGAATTCTTGCAAAATCATTAAGTCTGAGAAGCCCCAGGACTCAGCCTGGGAAGTGGAAACCCTGAAGTGGAAGGCAAGGGAGGGGAG
>PVJA010003779.1:0-91846 GCA_004027025.1 Myocastor coypus | reverse complement strand
AAAAAAAAAAAAAAAAAAAAAAAAAAAAAAAAAAAAAAAAAAAAAAAAAAAACTTTTCCAAAAAAAAAAAAAAAAATGCAATAGTAGATGTTCCAAGTCCAAAAAATGGGAGGTTTTCCACCAGCAATGTCTGTTCAAGAATTGTAAATACAGATGCCTTTGCTTCATTAAGAATTAATACCACACGCATAGCCCACCATTTGAGAGCGGGGTATTTGACTTAGCCGGTGAGTTTTTGTGCATGATAGAAAGAAGCTTTCACAAAAATCATTAACATATTTTCTGCCAACAAACAAATAAATAATCTTTGGGAATCAGATGTGAGTTTTTAAAAATTAAAAATATAACTCATGAACATAACTAAACTGTTTTCCATTCTTAAGAGAGAGTAGTTATGAGACTTGATTATTTTGGTAAATTCTGTCATTACTCTGAATTCATTTTGTCCAATTCTTGGCTTTCAGTAGTTTTAGTGAGAATTCATTATGACAGCTTCCTAAAAATTAATCCTAGAGTTTTATAAGTCATATTGAAAGCTTAGCCTGTTGCAGCCAGAAATACATTTATATCCCTAAAGCAAAGACTCTTAAACTTCAGGCAATATAGAATCCACCAGCCAATTGAAACAAACAACGTATAGACTCTATTCTAGTTTGGCTGGCCTGAGTTGGGGCTCTGGCCTTTGCATATTTTTGAAGCAATTCAAATGAATTCTAACAGGAATCCAGAATTTAGGAACACTACTTGGGCTCCCCAAAGTATCACTCAAAGATAATCTATATGACTGTGACCGTGTGCATCAGGCAGTGGTCCAGGTAGCTCCAGGGAACTAATCCACAAGCAGGATGCTTTGTCTCTCATATGCGTTTGCTCTCTCACTGACAGGTTTTCCATGAATGTTTCTTAAGCCCTTGCCACAACAATGGGACCTGCCAGCAAATTGGGCGAGGCTATGTGTGCCTCTGTCCACCTGGATATACAGGTAACACAAAAAAATGTAAATTTTAATATCTGTAGGGATCCGTTGGTCTTACTGTGAATGGGTCTACCCAGGGGAGACATGGTGGTAGGAATGAGAAAGATAGACAACAAAAAGCTGGGCTAGGTGGTCGCCAGTCTGCCTGATGGGCAAGACTAACTCAACGCACAGGAAAATGATCCTCTATTTATACTTTTGCAAAGTTTGTATCACATGACACAAGGTTGCATAGCACCTAATAGCTGACCTGAACCAGACAGGATGTTTTTCTCGGCACTGGGGTAGCTTGTTTGCTTTAGGCACTGAGGCCCAGTCCCACATACACACTCTTGATCAACTTCTTGGCTTCCTGCCACTGCCAACAAATATTTTATATGAAATCATTGCATCTTGCTGAAGAGAACCTAAGAACATTAAAAGTGTATCAGCGGAGATATATCCAACTGTATATCATTGCACACATGTTTAGTTTAACAAAGGGTACATACTTCACAGATGTGCGTTCTTTGCACATATTTGGAGAAAGAACAAAAGTTCATTTTCTGCATGAAAAACTCACATCATAACACAATGTAAATTGGAATACAGTTCCAGAAGCCATAGCCAAAGTTTCATTCTAGCACAAACGAAATACTTGGCAAAACAGAACACATTGTCCAGTGTAAACATGTTTAAACGAATTCCTAGCTTCTTTCATGTGTGACTAACTGTGATGTGTTGCTTTGTTTCTTTCTGGAGACTGTGCTCAGAATAACAATATGGCTTTGAATTTGATTATGTAGAAATTAGGTTTCTTTGCAGTGTGGCCCACATTACTGCTGAGTCATCATTTTAAGATGAAACATAATTTTAAGAAGAAATGAGCTCTATCTTTAAAATGCAAGTTCATCTAAAATAATTTAGCATAACACAATGTTCTTCTAAGCAGTTTTTTGTATTTTTGAAGTTTTATACGACTTCCCACTTGGAAATTTTTGATGAGAAAAACAGTATTAAGGAAAAATTTGCCATAAAATAAACAGGAGGAAAATTGGAAACAAAATATAGTCTAGAGCTAGCAAGAACACTAACATTCTACTTATTTTGACTGTGTGTGTGCATATGTGTGTGACTTTTTATAAAACTTTTTTGTTTTAACATTAGATGAGACATAATTGATCTTATCTGCAAATTCTATAAATGAGTGATAACAAAGATCACAATATAAAATAGTGCAGGTCACTAGTCCTCAGAGATTTGGGCAATGCTGAAATTTCTGATTCTATGGTCTGGGGTACAGCTTGATTAGTTATATTTATATTGCATTTCCAGGTGCTACTGATGCTGGGTGAGCAGGAATCACATTTTGAGGCCCCTACCTAACCTCTTACTGCAGTTTCTGGGTTTCCAACAGAGCTAGCCAGTAGAGAGCTTGGCTTCATCTTCTAGGAAGTGGAAGCCTGCTCAGGTCACCTGCCTGGTGCTCTGAGATCTAGCAGAATTTAGCCCATCTTCCCTTCTCAGCCAGGTCACCTTGGCAGCAAATGAATTTGGCTTCATATTTTTCACTTTGGAGTTAGCATACAAGGGGTCATCAAGCTATTATATGGCAGATGTTTAAATGTTTTAAATTACTACAATAACAATGTGAAAGACACATTACTATCAATACCCCTTGAAGTACTCTTCCTTTATTTGAACACATCTATCCCACTGTTCTTCCCGTTCTCTGAGACAGGCCTAGAAGTCTTCTTTCATGAAGATCTTTAGAAGGTATGATTAAAAAAATACATAAATGCTGCCACATCCCACAGAAAGATAGATTCATCAAAATGCTGTGGTATGATGTGCCCTCATTCATCCTACCCACCAGGTCTGACACTGTTACTTCTGACCATTCCTCTGAAGTCACAAAGACTCGAAGATAAGTGTGTGGAGCTAGTCAGGACATTGAGGCACCTGTGACTGGACAACTAAAGCCATGGAAGAGGACTTCTGGAGCTGCCTCTGAAAGTGGCAAGAATGATGGGATACATATGTCCAAAGTGAGAAAGGAGAGAGACAGAGACAGAGACAGAGACAGAGAGACAGAGAATTTTGAGGAAGATTAATGACAGTGTGCCTTTTACTGTAACAGTCTTTAAACATTTACCATATTTTTCAAGCAAATTTCGTAATTCCTGGCTCCAGATTACACTTTCAGGGTTCCTTCCCTTCCCTACTTCGAATTTGGGATCTTTTACTATCTTTTATGTATTCTTGTAAAGTCCTGAATTAGTTTAGAAATAGTGCCTTCATTAAATATTTAACCAGGTGGTAGCCCTTTCGGCCCCTGTGCATTTAGCTAACTGCCTTTGAATGATAGAAGTTCTGTCTGTGTTCCTTCTGCTCTGATGGCCCTTCAATGCCTGGTTTGCATTTTAGGCTTAAAGTGTGAAGCAGACGTGGATGAGTGCAGCTCTCAGCCTTGCCTCCACAGTGGGATTTGTAAAGACCAAGTGGGGGAATTCATTTGTGAGTGCCCAGTGGGCTACACAGGTAAGACGAGTCTCTTGTTGTTACAGTATAAACCTTGGAGTCATTAAGAGTCCATCATGAAGATTCATTTAAAATATATTATTAGGAGCCAGGGAGATAGCTCAGTAGAATAAGTGCTTGCCTAGCAAGTTCAGAGTCCTGAGTTCAAGCCCCAGTATGGAAGAAAAAAAA
The DNA here is from genome assembly GCA_004027025.1 of Myocastor coypus. Lineage (NCBI taxonomy): Eukaryota > Metazoa > Chordata > Mammalia > Rodentia > Myocastoridae > Myocastor > Myocastor coypus. The sequence continues at coordinate 88,179 of PVJA010003779.1, read as the reverse complement.
AAAAAAACTTTATACTTAGATACCATCTCATCCCAGAAAAAATGGCTACCATAAAGAAATCAACCAACAACAAATGTTGGAGGGGCTGTGGGGAAAAAGGAACCCTTCTCCGCTGCTGGTCAGAATGCAGACTGGTGCAACCATTATAGAGAGTAGTGTGGGGGCTCCTTAAAAAACTAGAACTGGAAATCCCATTCAGCCCAGCTATCCCCTACTGGGAATTTTCCCAGAAGAACTGAAAACATCGTATCACAGTGACATCTGTGCACCTTCGTTCATAGCAGCACATTTTGTGATAGCCAAATCTTGGAAACAACCAAAATGCCCATCATTTGAAGAATGGCTTAAAAAAATGTGGTATTTTTATACAATGGAATACTACTCATCCATAAAGAATGATAAACTAGAAGACTTCATATATAAGTGGATGTATCTTGGACATATACTCATAAGTGAAATAAGCCAGACCTACATATGCAAATATCGTATAGTCTCGCTAGTGTAAGAACGCAAAAGAAGAATAAATAAATAAATAAATAAACAAATAAATAAATAAATAAATAAAATTTTGGAGGTACCAGGAATCAAACTCAGGACCTTGCATTTTCTGCATCCTCAACCCCTATAAGTTTTGTTCCTTTTTTTTTTTTTAAGAGTGACTTAGGGGCTGGGGAGATAGCTCTGTGGCACAAGTGCCTGCCTGGCAAGTACAAGATCATGAGTTTGAACCCAGTCCCACAAAAAAAAAAAAAAAAAAGAGTGACTTAAATACAAAATGCATTTGGAAGAGTTAAAAAAAAAATAAGATTTATTGATAGTGCTAATGTTAAATTATTTGACCAATCTTATATATCTATATCTATTAATCTAAACAGATTTGATGATAAAAAATATGTAACACCATTGTTAAATTTTGTTGATTTGAAATTCTGTACTATATGTACTCCTTCTCTTTACTCTTTTTCTATCTTTGTTTCTGCTATTTTTACTCTTTAAAATAAAATTTTAAATATTAAAAAATAAAATAAAATATATTGTTAGGATATATTAATAAAGTATACTAGACATACCATAAAAGCATGATTTTTATTATTTATATGCATTTGGGAAAGGGTTATTATGCCATTACATAGGGAGAGCACAGCATCAGTTTGGCAGTATGAAATTACTTGATTCAGAACTTTTGTTTGTTTGTTTATTTATTTTTATGGCCTGCCCTGAGGGCAGGGCTGGCGCAGTATGTGGTGCTAGGAATCGAACCGTGGTCGCTGCAGCCACCCAAGCTTTCCTAAGCAGGTGCTTTAGACCACTGAGCCATCCTGCCAGGCCTGAAATTACTTGAGATGTATAAAATAGACATCCATCCGCTCGTCTTGGCCAATGAGATATGCAAACTTAGATGAATCACTCAACTTCTCTGAACCTGTTTTGCATGTAGAAAATTGGCCCACTTACTAATATAATATATAACTAATACTTTGAAACTTTATGAATTTATTATAGGCATTAAAAGAAATATGTAAACACTAATAGAGTACTAGACATGCTGCATGTTCTTTCCTAGCTCATTATTAGTGGTTTATTGAATGTATGAAGAGTCAGTACTTACTTCATAGTGGTGGTGGTAGTGGTGGTGGTGTGTGGTGTAAGTACTACTGACCCTGGACTTTAGCTACTTCCTATATTATTAACTCCTTTCCTTTTATCTTAAATGAATATATATATTTAAGGGTATATTTTATTTAAGTCAAATGGCAGTACATGGTTTCAGGGTAAATTCTGAGGGCCTATCAGATACAAAAGTTACATATTTTTTGTCACATAGGTCTTGCTTTATCCTGGTCTTAACAATCCAGCAGGAAAGTCTAAACATGAGGTATCAAAAAGAAAGCCTTATTAATATGCTGAGTTGTAAAAGGCTCAAGTCAGCAGCCTCTGATAATGCCAGATGAGCTGATAATCAACTACTGTTGTGGACTATTGGACTAAATTAAATATATAGCTACTCTCTCTTTGTGCAATAAAAAAAAAAGTTATGTACTAATGATATTTAGACAAGAAATCATGTCTACATCTTATACTCTGAACAACTATAACACGATAACATTATACAATGTATTAATTATTATAAAATAATAAAAAATTAAAGAAAAACCAAGTTGAAACTTCCAACACCTTTCCCACAATCTAGTTCAAAACTACTGACCTTATTGTTAGTTGTCATCATTAATTATGTTATAGTTAACATGACAATGATAATGTATTCTTTAAAAAAATCATGATTTGAGGTCTTAAAAACAATAACACCTGGGCCAGTGAGATAGCTCAGTGGACTAAGTGCCTGTTTAGGCAATTACAGGGACCTGGGTTTGGTTCTAAGTACCACATGGCATGCTGGCCCCGCCCCTGGGTGCACTGAGCTGGAGACCAAGTCCAGGCGTAGTGGTGTGTGCCTGCAATACTAGCGCTGGGGAGGCTGAAAATAGGAGGATCACTATAAGTCTAAGCTGTATAGTGAGACCCTATACCAGACACATTAATAATAATAATAATAATAATAATAATAATAATAATAATAACAGCACCCTTATTATTATGGAGTATACTGCGATAATCTAAACCCTCTTGCATTATACCTAACTATAAAATTATTATATTAAAAACATACTTGAATGCATATTTAATTAATATGAACATATAATTTCCACATGTTATTAAGTTCAATAAAATCTTAAAAATATTTCAAAACAACTGGAGTCTAATAACTCAAGGGAGTCATTAGAGGATTGTCGGCGGGAGAGGAGAGAAAGGGAATAAAGGGTCAACGTGCAATGAATACGTGTGTCAATTCCCCAGGGTAAATATATTTGTTATGTGTCACTTACAGACATATTCTAATAAAACTTTCCAAAATAATAACCATATATTCTCAAAAGAGCTTTCATGAAGAAACAAAATAAGACAAGCGAGATGGTGAGTTGGCTGAAGCGTCTCTCCGAATCGGTTGCCATCCTCACTCTCTGTGAGGTGCTGCATGCTGTCCCTGGGAAGCCAGCAAGGTTCCGAACGAGAGAAGCTGTCGGGCCAGAAAAGAGCATGCGGTGCCCCGCGAGAGCCAGAAGAATGACTCTTGGGTGGTGGGCCTAGCTGGTAGACATGGAACCGGTTCATTCGTAGGTTCCTTCCGTGTTGTGGGGCTCACGCAGCTCCGCTTCGGAGAGGAGACTATGAGGGAAGAAGTCTGAGAGCATTTGACTCTGTATCAGCAGAGGAATTGGTGCTGGTTCCTGGCAAGAGGCCTCAGGCTTTGGACGAAGGGAATGTCATCCTTTGGAAAGCGTCGTAATAAGACGCACACATTGTGCCACCGCTGTGGCTCTAAGGCATACTACCTCCAGAAGTCGACTTGTGGCAAATGTGGCTATCCCGCCAAGCGCAAGAGAAAGTATAACTGGAATGCAAAGGCTAAAAGACGAAATACCACTGGAACTGGTCGAATGAGACACCTAAAAATTGTGTATCGCAGATTCAGGCATGGATTCCGTGAAGGAACGACACCTAAACCCAAGAGAGCAGCTGTTGCAGCATCCAGTTCATCTTGAGAATTGCAGCAATCACTCAAAATAAATGCTTTGGTTTTAAAAGAAAAGAAAAAAAAAAAGAAACAAAATAAGTTAATGTCCTACTATATGATAGTAATCATTTGAAGCAAGCTATTTTTTCCTTTCTGGAATGCATGAACCATGGTAACGTTAGCTATGTCAGTTTATATAATAAAATGACATCTGATTCAAGAGTTTAACTCAAAAGTTTGGCTTTAGAGGAAATTGTAAACAGTCAGAATAAACTTGTTAGGTAGACTGGACAGGTGAGTTTCTTGCTTAAATTTTGCAATTCAAATAGTTGAAACACTTTCCTTCTTGTTTGTTTGTTTTCTATATTGAGGACAGGGTCTACAGGGTCTCACTACATAGATGGTACTCATGGTGATTCTCCTGTTTTCAGCCTCCCACGTGCTAGGATTACACAGGCAAGTGCCACCACACCCAGTCTCAATCAATGTCTCAGCATTCCCCAGGGGTGGGGTTGGGATGGCATGCCAGGGATTGAACGCTGGCTGCTGCGTTCTGCCTAAGCAGGTGCTTTAGTCCCCTGAGCTATCAGGCTGACCCTTGTTTTGTTTGTTTTTTAAAGAGAATAAACATGGTAGAAAGACTAGAAATGACACAGAATTTCACTAAACAAAATAATAGGAATTCAGCAATGGTTGTTATATTGCATAATATTATTTTCAAATTAGTTGTTTAGATTACCACATGTAAGCATGCTGAATTGATTTTTTTAAGTTGTCAGAGATTAAAAAGGAGAAGAAAAATTCAGCATTAACTTCTTTAAATAGATCAGCAGAAATCAGTAGTACAATTATTCAAGCTATCCTGTGTATATACATAAATATATCTTTTCCCGTCCTTTTCCTTTTGTCCTTTTTTTCACCCCAACTGTTCCTTTCCTTTGAGCAGCTCCTTTCCCTTGCACAGTATCTGTTATCCTTTCAGATTTTATTCACTCTCTTAGCTTCTTACACTAGCGAGACAATATGATGTTTACACATGCAGGTCTGATTTATTTCACTTATGAATATGGTCTCTAGCTGCACTCATTTACCTATAAAGCATTATGCTTATCTTTTTCTATAGCTGAGTAATATTACATTGTGTAAAAATACATCTTTTCCATTTATTCCTCAATGGATGGGCATTTTGGTTGTTTCCAACATTTAGCTATGACAAATTGTGTTGCTATGAACGTGGAAAACACTTTAATTCAGGGTATACGGTCAACAACAAAATTTTTCACAAGCTTACTAGCTTGGATTTCTAATTGTTCAATCATTACACATAAAAACTTGCTCAGAAACTATTAGTCTGAAAGTCATTTGGGATTTCCACTATCTCAAAAGTTCTGTCCCCTTTTGCAGGTCAGCTATGTGAAGAAAATATAGATGAGTGTCTTTCCAGTCCTTGCTTAAATAAGGGAACTTGTGTTGACGGAGTGGCAGGTTACCACTGCACCTGCGTGAAAGGATACATGGGTAAGACATCTCCATTCTTCCTCCACAGTCTTAGAATATGATAAAGCACCAAAAATTTGCACATTCACGAATACAATTTATAACTGTTACGTTATTACTTTCTGACCATATTGCAAGAAAGCTGAAAAAAAAAACCTCCTTGTTTTGAGGAAAGATACACTGAATAAAATGTGTAATTTCCTTATAAACTCTTTAGCAAAAGGCAGTACTTGTGTGCATGTGTTGTGTTCAGGGAAACTTTCCAAAAGACCTACAGACAAATCACGTGACTATTTACAAATGCATATAAATGAATGCAGGATGACATATTTTGCAAATGAATTCAAAATAATGTAGTTTAAAACACATACTGAAGAGCCGGGCGTGGTGGCGCACGCCTGTAATCCCAGCACTTGGGAGGCTGAGGCAGGAGGATCGGTGCGAGTTCGAGACCAGCCTGGGCTACAAAAGTGAGCTCAAGGCCAGCCTGAACTGCATAGTGAGACCCTGTCTCAAAAAGGCAAAAAAATAAATAAATAAATAAATAAATAAAAATAAAAGTAAAAAATAAAAAATAAAACACATACTGAATTGGCAAAGAAGGAGTCCAAGAAAGGAAATGGCTAAAGAAGGGTGGAGACAAGGTCAAAGAAACAGAAAAATTGTGATACAGGTACTAATTTTATTTTTATCATCACCTCAAGTAGATGCCTGTGACTAATTTTAGTTTCAGAAAGAGTGTAAGAGAGCAGATCATCCAGCTATAAAATGATCCGGAAAGCCAAAGCTCACTGGATCTTGAACCAGTTTGATTGGCCGGTGGTTCTGCAACCTCCTGTCCAGGCATTTAGAAGCAGCATCCTCCCAGAAGTCTGTGCCTCAATCCTGGTTGCACAGGGGGTTAATCACCAAGGCTCTTTCTCTTCCTCCTCTGTCCCCAGGCCTGCACTGTGAAACCGAAGTGGATGAGTGTCAGTCAAGCCCTTGCTTTAATAATGCAGCCTGTGAGGACCAAGTTGGGGGATTCTTGTGCAAATGTACGCCTGGATTTCTGGGTAACCGCTGTGAGATCAACATTGATGAGTGTCTCAGTCAGCCATGCCAAAACGGAGCCACTTGTAAGGATGGCGCCAATAGCTTCAGGTAAAAGGCCAAGTCAAGGCTTCATTTTCCTGACGGTTCAGTTGTTCTGCAATCTTTCTGGTGGACTACAGCAAGTCAGTGGCCTTCTATTTTCTAGTGCTAGCCTAAGGAATGGAACTCCAAACCTGAATGATACCCAGGATGAGTTTGTGTTCTCTAAAACTGAAGGATGAATTTTAGGAACAACAGAGGTTAAGAGTTGAATATATTTAGTAAGTGAAAGAAAACTTTTGTCTGAGAGAGGGACAGAAACAGACCCTAGAAGATTGCCAAGGGATCTGTCTTTTCTGGGGATTTTCATACAACAAAACAGTGAGGTAAGGCAGGTGGAAAACATGAGAGCTCACATATGAGGTGGGACAAAACTATGATCTGCTAGTAAGACTACAAACACAATGGCCCAGGTAAAATTGATTAAATCCAGGACCAAATGGGGAAGTGAGTTATATAGCAAGCAGGCAGGAACACAGAGCAGTGGCTTTTCCTACAGGGAGTTGGGTTGGTGACTCTTCCTGGCTTCCTCAAGGTGAGAGAGACCTATTGAGAATATCAATCCTAGAGGTTAATCTTTAGGGAGGTATGAATTTGAGCTTTTGTCTTGAGGTCTGGCCCACAGGGGGGTGCCTGTCTCCCTCACAGTTGTGAGTCATCTTGTATTCCATACTGCCTCCTTTGAGGGCCTAACCTTGTCGGACTGCCTATAACTTTGTTACCTAACTCAGCTGCCTACAACGCTGGGACAGGCTATAATAAAATCTCTCTACCAGTTGAGATAAGGTTGAACTAAGCCTACAGGAAAACCTACAACTTAAAATAGCCACTTACTGTGTTTCAAATGTCACAATGATTCTGACAGATAGCTTGGTTTGGAAACCACTGCTGTACACTTGAGAACTCATAAAAGATGAAAGAAGATATAATTCCAGTATATAAAAGTAAATAATACTAACACTAGACAAACCCATATTTTGGAATGATTTGTAGTGTAGTTGAAATTTTTACCCTGTGTAAAATCAAAATGGATTTTGCAATCATGATTTTGGTGCCTGTCTACATTCTATATCCATGATGTTCATCCAGTTTTGTAACCTTTGACTCAAGAGAAACCTGATACAAACAAATAAAATAATAAAGGCTAACCAGGGCTGGGGAAATAGCCCAGCGGCATAAGCGCCTGCCTTGAATATGCAAAGTCCTGAGTTCGATCCCTGCTACCACAAAAATAAACAAACAAACAAACAAATAAATAAATAAAAAAGGACTAACCTTTTGCGGCTGAAAATAGTAGTGTGGGAAGGAAAGAAAGACTTTGTTATTCTGAGACAACTCTTATGGTGGAAGTAGAACTCAATTTGAAAACTAGCCCCTCCTGGCATCTATGGAACCTGCTCTACTCCACTCCTTTCCTAACAGGTAAGTGGAGAAGGCCGCACTTTTACCTTGTAAAAGATAGTTTTTGCTTGCTGAAACCTTAGGGCACGCCAGTATCCTCAGGGTGTTGCTGTCCTCAAGTTCATAAGAGCTAAAAGCAAAGTAAAAAAAGCCTCGGTCCAGGGCAACACTTCACGGTCCCCTTCCAGACTGGCCCCTGCCACTCCATTTCACCCATAAATAGTCAAGGCGCAGAGCAGAGGAATCAGGAAAGCAGTTTCACCAAAGAGACTTCCACTCACCATGTGGAAATTGGGTCTTGTCAAGATACAATTATTTTCTGTGATGCTTTACACTTTCTGGCATTTAGTGCCTAGCCATAGGCAGTGAAAATTTTCCAAATGAAAAGAATTCCAAATTCTCCCCAGAAATCAAAACAATGGATGAATGTCAAATTCATCTAAATCCTAACTAGAGGAAGGTATAGACAAAGTCCATTAATAAGAGTGTTGGGGACAAAGTAAGCCTATTTCAGGGGTCAGAATATGGTACATCATAGTAATATCAGACATTGGCAGATAAAGATAAATGAAATTCTAGCCAAAACAGACTTGTTGTCAAATGTAAAGACTCAGTAAAATCCCCCAATTCTAACTGAAATTTCCCTTTATTATTTGCCCAAATACTACTTATTGTTATTAATCATCTTTAGATCAATACCAAAGAGATATCATATAAACGCACTCATGCTATGTCCTATTACAAAATATTTCAGTCATGCAGAAAATTACAAATAATAATATTGACACACTCAACATTCTGATCATCCAACCTTAGTACTTTGTCTTTTTTATTTCACATCCTTTATTTTAAAGAAGCTTGAAAGATAGGGTTGGATTATCTCTGACACATACATTTTTTTCTCTCTCTTCTTTCTGTCTCTGTCTCTGTCTCTGTCTCTGTCTCTGTCTCTCTCTCTCTCTCTCTCTCTCTCTCTCTCTCTCTCTCTCTCTCAATCTTTCTCTGTGTCTACATACCCATTTGGAATTTTTTGACTCAACATTGATTTCAGGTATGGTCAAAGTGAATATATTTGACCCTGATTTATTCATTTCAGTTGCTGCCTCATAGCTATTAAATGACTATACTGTGATTTGTTTCCCATTCTCTTCATTATAGACATTTAGAATGATACTGCTATGGACATTTGTTATATCTTATGCATCATGGCAATAATCTTCTCAGAAGATAACAGGAAATGATATTTGGGGCCCTGATAATGCAAATTCTCGACTTCTGTTGACCGGCAAATTGTAGTTCTACTCACTACAAGAGATTTAGTTCACAGCAACCTTGGCAACATTTGACATTCTTGTCTCCATTCCGATGGGTTTAGATGATTTGTTGCATACCACAGAATGCTGTAGGATAGGCTGATTGAAGACAGTAACAGTAGGTCTTGGGCAAACTGTTTAGCCTTTCTGACTATGGTTTAACACATCTGTAAAATGGAAATAATGCTAACATTAACAATACTAGTACTATTTCATTACTATAAAGATTGGCTAAATATATAGAGAGACACTGGGAAAATGGCTGAATTCTTGCATTTCTCCAAGAATTTCTGTGAAGAGAGAATCCATAAAATTAAGTAATATCTCACCTGGACAAAAACTACCTTTCATTATTATTATAATCATTATCATTATATTTTAATAGTGTGGTTTTAAATGGCTTCATCAGGTGAAGTGGAAAAAGTAGCTAATAAAGCATCGTTTCTATGAGGAAAATCTATTCCAGAATTTCAATTTACAAAGTCATGGAGACAGGGTTATCCCAGATGGTAGACACCCTCTAATGCTTTTCAGCAGCTCCTCCAATCACTGTGACACTTTGTCCTCTTTAGGTGCCACTGTGCCGCAGGATTCACGGGGTCACACTGCGAATCAAACATCGATGAATGTCAGTCCAGCCCATGTAGAAACCAAGCCACCTGTGTGGATGAGACAAACTCATACAGTTGCAAATGTCGGCCGGGATTCTCAGGCAGCAGGTGTGAAACAGGTACGAATGAAATGCTGTTAACAGCAATACTAAAAACAACACCATGAGAGCAATATCAATTTCTACCTGTACCTTGTATTGCCTGTATACCAAAACCCACTAATCATTTTGTTCTTATTTAATCTTCACAGCCCTTCGACAAACTAGGTGCTATTATTAATATCCTCAATAGCACAGATGAGGAAAATGAACCCTAGAATCATATGAGGAAGCAGAGAACATGTGGTTTAGTAGAATTCTGCTCTGCATTTGGAAAGGACACTTTGATGAGCTATTTGTCTTAGGATTTGAGAGACTGCGAACCTGTTTGAGAATCAGTAGATCAAGGCTGGGTTGCTTCTGTGGGCAACAAGGACATCATAAATATATGCAGTCTTTTCACTGCAGGATGTTTGTTTTATTGAGTAAACTTTGCAGATCTGCGATAGAGCAAAATTGTTCACGAAGTAGGGAAAACTCAGAGCCCCAAGGAGGGCAGGCGCTCGGCTTGTGCTCACGGCTGCTTTCTTGCAGCGTCATCGAGTCCTCTTTGCTCACTTCTCATCAGAATGCAACCGTGCTTCAGTGACTCGGCTACAGCAGCAATCTGATTCCAACTCCTTACAACGACTTCTCTGCATTCTTTCAGAATTGAGTGTTCCGCTAATTCATATGCTTACCGGTTATTTTACTTAAGAGAATGTTAAATATAGTTTGTAAGTTAACTTTAGTTCTGACACTGCTTCTCTAGGAATCCTGTGGACCGAGTATGAGCTCTTTGGCAATACCACTGCTTCTCTGTTGCTTACATTTCACAATGAGAGATGCCTTGCAAGTACAACAGTCTGCTCACCTTTCCTCTTTGTTGCAGAACAGTCTGTAAGTTTTAACCTAGACTTTGAAGTTTCTGGCATCTATGGCTATGTCATGCTAGATAGTGTCCTTCCATCGCTCCATGCCATAACCTGTGCATTTTGGATGAAATCCTCTGACACCTTCAACTACGGGACACCAATTTCCTATGCACTTGAGGACGACAGAGACAATACCTTCCTCTTGACTGATTATAATGGGTAAGCTGAAGTTCAGGAAGGACATACTTAAGACCTGTTCTTGGAACCAAGTTAGAGCCTTACACTGGCAAGGACTCAATTTCTGACACTGGAGGTGAGGAATGGGGTTGCAGTCAGGGGATCAGGTGCTGCATGGGGACAGCTGTGTAACAAAAGTCAAGTAGCACATCTGGGCAAATTTGGTAAAAAGGTAATGCTTTAGTTACACTTCTGTACACGTGCTTTGTATCTATTGTTTACTAAGTATTTTTGCATGTACCACTTAATGTGACTTTCACAGTGGCCTGAGGAATTAGTATCCCTTTTATAGATATTAAAACAAAATTTCAGACAGGCTAAATAGCTCGACCTAAATCTCACACCGTGTGAGGGACAGAGATAACTCTCAAATTCAAACACTAAGACTGATGTTCATTTTTATGCAACAGGGTTCCCAAAGGATATGGGAAGAGCCACAGATTTGGGCAGGATTTCCACCACTGAGCATCTGTCCAAACTACTTAGCCAAGCTGTCCACTGTCCTGTTTTCTTTTTGTCCCTTTAACACCACTGGTCATGCCTACATATTCTGATAGCTATGTAGATCTAGGCCTTCCATCTGGATAGACTGTGGCCACCACGTGGATTTTCCCCTCAAGTTTCTCCACACTGCTGGCTTCTAAAGTCCAGGTCACAGGTCCTCAGAGACACACTGAGCTCGTTGCACCCCACAGGCCAGGGAATTTCACGATTCTAGTAGAAATCCCCCATCATCAGATGTTATTCTTCTTAGTGGATGTGAGCATTAAGAAAAATATTCAAGATGTTTGCCTACCTGAATAGGGAGGAGAAATTTCAGGAAATAAATAATACTGCAAAAATATTAACTTTCTACAAACATCTTTGAATAATAGCATGAGAAGATTGTGGGAGAGACCCTCAATGAATTTTTATTTTCTGTAATTACTTACTTTAATCATTTTTTCTCGATTTTTTTTTTTAAGTTTTCTCCTTAAGCTACTATCTTTCTCATTTCCCTCATTGACATGATTGCCGGAAACCTTTTCCAGTTGGCCAGTTTGCTTAGCACTGCTTACTCTTTTCTTTGAATTCAGGTACTTTGCCTACCATATGACAGCTTTGTCAGTTGTTTGGGTTCATCTGGGCTGCTATGCCAAAGGACCACAGATTGAGTGGCTTCCAAACAACCTGAATTTATTTCTTGCCATTCTAGAGATGCGAAAAGTCTGAGATCATGGAGGTAACAGAATTGCTGTCTGATGAGGGCCTTACTAATTCACAGAGTGCTCCTGCTGTGTCCTCAGATGATGAAGCAGCAAGGGATTTACTTTGGACCTCTTTTATAAGGACAGTAATTATATTCATAAGGGCCTAACCCCATGAACTACTCACCTACAAAGGGCCCAATTGATTGTGGGTGTGTGTGTGTGTGTGTATGCATGAGCGTGCGTGCATATGTGTGTGCGTGTGCATGTGTGAGTGTGTGTGTGTATGTGTGTGTGCATGCATGAGCGTGCGTGCATGTGTGTGCATGTGCATGTGTGAGTGTGTGTGTGTGTATGTGTGTGTGCATGCATGAGCGTGTGTGCATATGTGTGTGCGTGTGCATGTGTGAGTGTGTGTGTGTGTGTGTGTGTGTGTTTTATTGGTTTGGTTTTTTGTCTTGTTTTGTTTTGTTTTGTTTTGCAGGAGTGGGGATTGAACCCAGGGTCTTCATAGTGAGCTACAACCCTTGCCTTCCCCCCACACACACTTATGTTATCACTTACGTATATGTTTATTTACGAGAGAAACGACTAAGTTGCTAAGTTGCCCATACTAGGCTTAAATTTGTGGTCCTCCAGGTGGCCGGGGAGATAGCTCAGGGGCACAAGTGCTTGACTGGCAAGTGCAAGGTCCTGAGTTCGATCCCTGGTTCCACAAAAAAATAATAATAATAATAATGAAATAATAATAATAATAATAATTTGTGGTCCTCCAGTCTCTGCCTCCCAGAGTTCTAGGATCACAGGCATGTGCCACCATACCCAGTAGCCTTATCTTTTAACATCATCAAAGGGTTATTAGATCTTAATATGTAATCTTTTTATTATTATTTTTATTTTAGGGAAAGGTCTACAAGGTGTTCAGGATCTCACTGCTAGATTGGACTTACAGTGGTCTGCCTATTTACAGGCTCCCAAGAGCTGGGGTTACAGGCACACGCCACCACACCCAGTCTCAGTTGCCATTACAATGCACCCTGGGGTGGGACTGACACAGCAAGCCCAGGGATTGAACCCCCGTCACTTGCACCTGTTTGCACGTGCTTTAATCTGCTGAGCTATTTGGCCAGCCCAACATGTGAATTTTGAGGAACTATAAAACATTGAAATTGTCAAGCCATAGCAGCAACCATGAAACATTCACCTTCTATGGAAGAGCTGGAGATTGGTGCTGGTCCTAGGAAACACATATTCTGGAAAACAGATTTGCATTTGCATTTACAGAGCTCAATCCTGTTCACTCTTTACTCTCTTTCCAAGATAGCCAGGTGGTACATTGTCTAAAATTGACTCATCTGAAACATGAGTCTTACCCTTCAGTGTTTAAGAAACACAAAACTTCCCAACAAGATACAATCAAGTGGAATTATTAAATCAGATGTGTGCTTTTTTTGAAATATGAAATATGGCCAAATGAAGAAAAAGGACTAATGGATTTGCAAAGAGTACTTTACCCAAGAAAGACAAAAACTAGGAATATGTTCCACAGAAAGTACGCGACATACAACTAATGACTGTTCCCTGGAATCTTTCTCTTTACAGCTGGGTTCTTTATGTGAATGGCAAGGAAAGGATAACAAACTGTCCCTCGGTGAATGATGGCAGCTGGCACCATATTGCAATCACGTGGACAAGTGCCGGAGGAGCCTGGAAGGTCTATGTTGACGGGAAATTATCTGACAGTGGCACTGGTCTCTCTGTTGGGACAGCAATTCCTGGTATGTTTAAGGAAAATCAATACAATTCTGTTGGATTCTGCAGATGGTGCTGTATATGTGAACATCAAACTTGCCTGCTTAGCCAGGCGTGGTGGCGCACGCCTGTAATCCCAGCACTCGGGAGGCTGAGGCAGGAGGATCGATGTGAGTTCGAGACCAGCCTGGGCTACAAAAGTGAGCTTAAGGCCAGCCTGAACTGCATAGTGAGACCCTGTCTCAAAAAGCAAAAAAAAAAAAAAAAAAAAAAACTTGCCTGCTTTTGTTGTCCTTGTTTTCAGACAAAAATCCACAACTCTCTCTCCTTTACCACTCCTTAATCATTCAGACTGTGAATTATGAGATACTTTTTCCTAGATGAACTATAGAACACTGTGCAAAAGTGCCTATAAGGGAGGGGTCTGTATTAATATTACCCCGCAGTAAGATAAACTTAAAAAAAAAAATTAAAAAGCCTGCTAAGCTGTCTTTTAAGAAAGAAAAAGATTAATCATTGGGTGTGGAAGAGGGGTGTATGGAAACTTCATTTTGTGATCAGCATACAAACTGTCCCACTGTGAGTAACTATTCATTTTTTGTTCTCTTTTTCAATTAGAATTCAGCTGCCTCTCTAAAAATATTTTAAAGACTGGCAAGATGGTTCAGTGGTCTAATGCACTTGCTACTTGCTTTAGAAAGCTTAGGCAACCTCAGGGACCACAGTTCGATTCCCAGCACCAAATCACATGCTGCGCCAGCCCCCTCCCCTCGGGCAGGCTGAGCTGGCCATAATACAAAAATAAATAAATAAATAAATAAAGTAAATAAGTAAGTAAGCAAGATAAATAAATAATACATAAATAAAATAAAAATAAAAAATGCTTTAAAATAAATATTCAGAGAGCTTTCATTTAAAAAATCAAAAATATTGCATAACAATGTTTGCTCCACATAAGAGCTACAAAAAGGTATTGTTCTCCACTTTCCTCCTTTGTTTCAGATGTTAAAAATGGTACCTGGAAAAAAGAAAATTAAACATAAACAGTTCAAAATTTTAAAAATTAACATAGCCTAAAAGTATGTTATATCAGGGCCAGCAAGATGGCTCAGCAGTCTAAAGCACTTGCTTAGGCAACAGCAGAGACTGCAGTTCAATCCCCAGCACCATATACTATGCCAGCCCCACCCCCAGGGCAAGCTGAGCCAGCCATTATATATATATATATATATATATATATATATATATATATATATATATAAAATATCAAATTAGGATAAATATATGAATAAATATAGTATAAAAGCCCTAATATTCATGAAAATGTGGTATTAACTTTGCAAAGCCTTAAAACAGATCCTTACTTTATAATTTTTAGAAATTATGGTTTATGTGTATTATTTTTAGTCCTCACAAAGCCTCAGAGGATCCAGCTCCAGTTGATTTTATTTGTAAATGTAAAGAATACCTACTGAGCCCCTGCTAGATGGGTCAGGCTCCTGTACGGGCCCTGAAAGTCCACGGATGAGCAAGATCCATGTAGGTCCTGCTCTCGTGACACGTTCAGTGTGGTGGTGGAATGAGCTCTTCATAACCACACGAACTGAGGTAAGCGCTGTGGAGAAAGGAGTACTATCCTGTAACTGAGCTGATTAAAATGAAGATCCAAGTAAGTGTCAGAGGTAGATGTCCCTGTAGAATTCTCAAGCATAACCAGGCATTCATGAATAGAGGGGACCGCTCCTAACAAAAAGAGCTAGGTGCAGACTGAATGAGGGAAAGACAAGTATGGGGCTTAAACAGAGCCTTGGTCAAACCACATAAGGCCTTACAGGGCAGATTAAGGATTGAAGTTTACAACCAAAATCAATGGGGAGTTGCTGATAGGCTTTAACATGGCTGGGGTAGGTGGAGGCAGGGTAGCTTAGGTATGATCAGAGTGAAGCAATGGAGCATGCGTCAGCAAACCCTAAACAACAGAAGGGTTGTTAGCCAGAGAACAAAAGGATCCACTACTGAAAGAAAATCACTGAGAGTTACTTTCAGAGCCATAAGAAGTAGTTGATGTGCTTCCACTGGGGGAGAAACTTGGGATAAATGAAAAACACAAAAGAGCTGGGCGTGGTGGCACACACCTGTAATCCCAGCAGTTGGGAGGCTGAGGCAGGAGGATCGGTGCGAGTTCGAGACCAGCTTGGGCTATAAAAGTGAGCTCAAGGCCAGCTTCAACTGCATAATGAGACCCTGTCTCAAAAAGACAAAAAAAAGAAAAGAAAAAGAAAAACACAAAAGAGAAAGAGCTCTTCTTTAACCCTAGGGTCATGAGAAAGATGGATAAAACATACAGCTTTTGGAGGGTGTATCCACATGCTAAGTACTTGTCAGGAACCAGTCCAGGCTACAGGACAGACTCTGAATGTGGAAGCTAGAGAAATGACCCTCACTGGGCACCTCCAGCCACACAGAGAGAGATGCATGCATTTGTGTTTGTTGTGAGGAGAGGGGATGAAAGAAACTCGTGAGCTTTAGTGAAGTTGGGGACTGGGGATGATTTATGAAGATGTAGATGGAGGGGATTAATTTAGAAGAGAGGGGGAAGGAAACAGACCAACTAGAAATATTAGACACGTCATGAAAGGAAGGCATTCTGGAAGATTCACATAAAAGCTTCTTTTCATGATAACCACATGAGTTTGATCGAGAATAGTTACTGTTTTGCCACACCAGAGGTAAGGAACAACAGCAAAAGTTGGAAGGACTTTTTCAAATGGCATTACTGGATTTTAATTCCTTCGCCAATGATGTGCGCATCTCGTTACCCCTCTGCCTTGTGTACTTAGGTGAGCACAGTGACCCACAGCCACTATCGTGGCAGGTGGGCCATCTCTGGACGCCGGAGCACAAAGAGCTGGTCTACTCCTAGGAACCCGAGGCTGGCAGCCTCAGGTCTCGCCATAGACAGCAGGTTGCTGCTCCTTAGATTTTGCACGCTCCTTCACCTAGAAACCTCATACCTCATTCTGCACAATGTTAACTCTGACTCAGTCACCAAGATCCAAGTCTGAAAGTCTTTCCAGCTCTTCTGTCTTTGTCACCTTCTCACCCTTAGCACAAAATACCCACCACTCCCAACTTCAAGGAAGAGAGATTTATTTGGGCTCTGCAGCAGCCAACTAGTAGATTTCAACAAACCTGTAGCAGTGGGGAGAAATCACCCAATAGGAAAAATGACACCCAATGGGGGGAGGGGAGGAACTGCCTTACTTCAGTTGTTTACCTCCCAGGAAGGAATCTAGGAGATTTAGCTCTGCTACTGTCCTACTTTCTCTTCTCAGACCTTTTGGGCCATTGGCCAGCCACAAACTGAAGCCAGAGGAGAAGAAATTGGGTGGTGCAGCTCAAAGGGGACAAACTGTGGGGCACAAAGAGCAGAAAAAGACAGAAGGTAGAGCTGACGGAGCAAACACAGACCACTCAGGACTGCGAGGAGGGACAATGTAGCGCAATACAGGAAGTCACAAGAGATGAAGACTGCAGTTTCCCTCGGAATTGCTAAATAAGAGTTCCCTGGCAATTTAGAAGGCTCCCTGAAATGAGGATAGAAATTATAGAATTATACCACAAGTATAAAAGAAATGTAGCGACTAGTAAGCTGCCACGGAGGGCAATTTTCTGGAAGAAAGAAAATAGGACTTAACTATTGTGTCAGCGAAAACCTTATATGAACTAAATGTGCAATACCTGCAGTGTTTATTATAACATTTACCAATCTAGTAGAAGAATCTAAATTTCATCGCATTATTTTTTTCAATGGCTACATAAATTTAATTTGAGTTTGTATTGTAAAACATGCAATAAAATTACATATTTTGTTTTTTAATAGTTTTCTTTCGAGTACTCGTACTGGTTATATTTTCCCTACGGTAGCATTTTAGAAATAACAACCATCAGGTCAATTTTTGTTTCTTTATTTTCTGTCTCTGTAGGTGGTGGTGCATTAGTTCTTGGGCAAGAGCAAGACAAAAAAGGAGAAGGATTCAACCCAGCTGAGTCCTTTGTGGGCTCCATAAGCCAGCTCAACCTCTGGGACTATGTCCTGTCTCCACAGCAGGTCAATTCCATTTTCAGTGTATGACAGTAATGAGATGCAAAGGTACAAACCTAGTAAAACCGTGAACAGCCTAATGATGACATACCTTATTGTAAGCTCTTGGCCACCAGAATTTATTACCAGGATCGTTAGGTATAAGGTCTAAGTTTAGTGGAAGTTATTTGCAGTAATTTTTAATGACCATCCTTTCTTGCTGATATTTTGACATTTTACTAGAAACGAGTATTTTCATAAAAACTTGTGATTTCAGGGCTGGAAAGAATCTTGGAGAATAAGGCTTCAAATCTCTCTGGTTGAACTTGTAGAAACTTAGAAGTCTTGCGGGGTCCTCCATAGATACTGTAGCCATAAATGAGTTGGTGATTAATGCCAGTCTGGAGGAGGACAGCCCATGTTCAAATCCCATGTCTCCCACAATTTTGATTTATAGGGATGATTGTGAGCAGGTTTCTTCATCTCTCTAAGTTTCAGTTTTCTTATCTATAAAAAATAAAACTACACAGCAAAATTCTTATTGTACTGAGAAAAACATAGCATCAACCTGTGATGTTTGGCCCTAAGCAAAAGTCAGGCAAATGTTCACTCTTGCAGTTATGGTGGCGGAACCTCTTTATCTGTTTCTTCACTTTGTGTCCGAAGCCAAAGGCATAGAATGGAGGGGGCTGAGACCTTCGTAACCCTTTCACAAACCTCAGAGCCTAGCTAACAAACTCTGTGCATAGGATTTCAAATTTTCATTAAAGGAGTGAGTTTTTTAGAACAATAAAATATACAAAAAATGAGTTTAATGAGACAGAAAATGGATGAAGTCAGAATGGAGGAAAGAAAATTTTCCTGTTGCTTCTGAAATCATGCCATGTGTAAGACTGTGTCAGTTCACCTCCACCCTCAGAACATTGCCAAAGGACTTAAAGGGACTAAATAAAATAATCCTACATTGGTGGTTAAATAGCACTTCTCTAAAGATGTCTTTTCATAATTTCAGGTTCACTCACTCGCCACATCCTGCCTAGAAGAACTCAGTAGAGGAAATGTGTTAGCTTGGCCTGACTTCCTGTCAGGGATTGTGGGCAAAGTGAAGGTTGACTCCAAGAGCATATTCTGTTCGGGTGAGAATTTCCTTCTTCCATCCGCTTCACCATCTCTTGGCTACCCTGGAGTGTTTCCCTAAAGGAATAATTCAGGATTCTCAACTAATCAAATCATATGTGCCTACTAAATCTACTCATTAGCATTAATTAGACAGGCAATCGGACCCGACCAGCGGGTCAGCACATGGGTTCTCACCTGGGGAAGGAGCGGAAATTAAGACAAAGATGGGGCAAGAGACATGAGAAATGGAGACAAGACAGGATTCTGTTCAAATCTCGTTTATTGAAGAAGTGAACGGGGTTTAAGTAAAGGTAGCAGGGGAAACGGAATCTGCGTCAGCGGTTACCTTGCAACCAGGGGAGGACTTGAGGCACAGGATTTACGGGAAATGGGCAGGGTGTAGAGAAACAGAAACTGAAACTTAACTCAAAGAGACACAGAAACTTAACTCAAGCTTATTTCGGTGGCGCACGTCTGTAATCCCAGCACTCGGGAGGCTGAGGCAGGAGGATCGGTGCGAGTTCGAGACCAGCCTGGGCTACCAAAGTCAGCTCAAGGCCAGCTTCAACTGCATAGCGAGACCCTGTCTCAAAAAAAAATAAAAAATAAATAAAAAAAATAAAAATTAAAAAAAAGCTTATTTCATTCCCAGAATAAGGAATGCTCTTGTTTTAGCATTACAATAGAGAGGCTTTCACAAGGCGACTCTCCACATTAATTTATATTTATTTTATGCCCATCTGAAAGACTTTACAAATACAGTCTGTTCACTAAGTGTCATGGTTTGAGGTTTTTGCAAGAGGAACAATCTTAAATAAGACTATTTTATAATGAATCACCCAAAGAATCATATATAAAAAGTACAAGAAATCTGTCCACACACAAAGACCAAAGAATGCAGCTAAGGGCCTGGATCCTGCATGAATATCCTGCATGAATCTCGCTGAAAAACCTAGAGCTCGAAACAATGCCTCCTGGGGCCCCGCAGGACGGCTCAGTGGTCTAAAGCACCTGCTTAAGAAGGCTTGGGTGGCTGCAGGGACCGTGGTTTGATCCCTCGCACCACATGCTGCGCCAGCCCTGCCCTCAGGGCAGTCTGAGCCAGCCATAAAAATAAATAAACAAACAAACGAAAGTTCTGAAACAAGAAAATAAATAAATAAATAAATAAAAATAAAACAATGCCTCCTACAGGTCCAACTGGAGGCCTAGGGCTCATGACAGTGTCTCATGCAGACCTGTTTTATGGATCTGCACTGGGAAGGCCCACAGTTCAGTGACAAAAGGTAGAAAGTCTACGCTAGCAGAATGAAGGATCTGTGCTAGCAAGCTGAGGAATCCGAACTGGAGCCAGAAAGCAATGTTTAAAAAAAGAACCAGAGCTCCCTTGAAAAGCACCACAGCTATCCTGAGTGATAGTGAAGTCCTGAGCTCCTCCAGTGATGAGGAAAGCTGAGTTCCCATCAGGAAAACCAATGTGAGATGCTTCTCCTAATAGCCTCTCAACAGCTTCTCCAGCTCTGCCTCTTATGCTGCTGGCAGGAGTCCTCACGTGGCCTCCCACTCCCAGCGCCATACTAGTTCAGTTCTGTGGGGTGTAACAAGTTGACCACCAGTTGGCAATCCACCACAGTAAAGTACAGATTAACTGAGAAGGAAAATTAGACAAAGGTAAAATAGAATTAGGCAGATAAGGTGAGAGAACAGATACAGTTTGTTTTTTAAGCACCTGCTGAAGGCTTATCCTCCTACTTGAAATGGGGGAAGAGGTATTCTTTTACTACTTTCATTTCCTAGCAGCTGTCTAGGAGCAGGTAAAACACAGAGAAAAGAAAGGAATGTTGCCAACCACACACTGTATAATACAACTCTGGATAACCCAAAACTGTCTCCTAAAATTAATATATTTAAATGAGTTTCTTAAAAGGTCCTGAAATTTATGGCTTTTGATAATTTACAAGAACATTTCATTAAAAATGAAACATTTGCATGAAATGCGATTGTCTCTTGGAAAATATTCAGCAGAGTTTTGTTGAAAGAGGGAAAATTATTGACTCCAGAGATTTTCTCTCCTGATTCAGCTTCATGGATCAGGGCTCATGGAAATGCGCTTTAATCTCAGCAGAGTGGCTTTCCTGTGTTGGTACAGAGTAGGATTCAATGCCTCAGATTGCCGGTGCTGGTACTAGGTTGCTGACAAGCTCTGCGCCTGCCTTCTTTGCCCTCAGATTGCCCTCCATTAGATGGATCAGTACCTCATCTTCGAACTGCATCGACAGGTGTAAAGCCAGGCTCCAAAGTCAGTCTGTTCTGTGATCCTGGCTTCCAGATGGTCGGGAATCCTGTCCAGCACTGCCTCAACCAAGGACAGTGGACACAGCCTCTGCCCAGCTGTGAACGTGAGCGCCCTTTGTTGAAGACACTTCAGTGGCTCTCAAAATGTTTTGGAATCGTGGTTTTTAGGAATGCTAGGAAAAGCTAAATATTCTCCAGTAACCAAGAAGGCAGATATTCGTTTGAGTCATTCCTTTGTGGAAGGAGCTGTGTGGGAGGTGAGCGATGGAGGTGGGGAGGCCAGGTGTTGGTGCTTCCAAGGTAGCAAGCACATCTGGATGTGAAGAAAAGACAGTCCCAGGTACTCTGAAAGCCCAGAAAGACATGGGCCACTGTTGAGACTATGGGGGTTGGGGATAAGAAGAAGTCCTTCGAGCTGAGCAGGTCCTTCCATTCACTCACTCAACCATCTCTGATGTACCTACTATGTGCCAGGCCCTGAGCTGCGTTCCGAAAATACAGACATTGGGACCAAAGTCCCTCATGGTCTTTACATTTCTAATAAAAGTGCCAAAAAAGTAAGAACATGTGATATTATTTATTTATAGCAAATAACAATGAGAAAGGCTAGAAAAATAACTCATAGGGAAACACAAAGTGAAGGGATTGGGTGGAACCAAGACAGCCTTCTAAATCCCAGATTGCCCCTGACATGAAATGTATTTATGTCCCTTATCTATGTACTCACTACAGAGCAGACTCCACAAGGTGGGGCTTTGTCTGGTTTGCTGCCATCTTCCACCACCCAAGGCCATGTCTAACGAGTAGTAGAATCCTGTACGGGAATGGATTCAGCTACTAGGAGCCAGGCAGTGCCTCCCATGCCGAGGCTGCGCATGTGTTCTAACTTGCCAGGACTCCTACAGCACTCTCAACCCAGTATTTGTGTAAAATGAAGACAATCTGTGCTTAACTGGACATCACAGAAGTAGTTTAATGGGAATAAAATTTCCTCTGGGCATTTTGCTCCTAATTAGCTGTGTTCTTCCCGGTCACATTTCAGGTGTGAGCTGTGGGGTACCTCCTCCCTTGGAGAATGGCTTTCACTCAGCTGAAGACGTCCATGCAGGCAGCACCGTGACCTATCAGTGTAACAACGGCTACTATTTGTTGGGTGACTCCAGGATGTTCTGTACAGACAATGGGAAGTGGAATGGCATCTCACCATCATGCCTGGGTGAGATGCATATTGGAGATTGCCTTGTGGGTTTATTCTAGCTCTTTGGAAATAGCTACTAGAAATTCCTGTGGCTCTCAGCATTCCCTCGTTAGGTCCATCTCTTTCCGGTAAATTCCTGGCAACACATAATGACAAAGCAACTGTCCCTAGAGATAATATGTCAACTGTTTTATATTGTATCAGGCTCATTATTAAGACCATCTCTCACTATCCCTCTTCTTCAACTTGCCCATCTATAGACTAAAGAAACGACAGCTTTTCTTGTGTATCTGCAATGTGATTGGGACTTACATAAATTTTATAAAAATAATGTAATATATTAAAAGGCAATGATTTAGAGATAAACATCAATGTCTAATACAGAAATATGACCTAGAATATTTGTATGACAGTAAACTCAAATGCTTAATGTTGAAGAAGAGCGAATCAACTTGAACATTTGTTTCAGATGTTGATGAGTGTGCAGTTGGATCGGACTGCAGTGAGCACGCCTCGTGCCTGAATACCAATGGGTCCTACATATGCTCATGTATCCCACCATACACAGGAGATGGCAAAAGATGTGCAGGTAACCAATAACTGGAAATTCCTATTTCAGCTTTTTATTGGAATATAGATTTTAAAGGTGCTCGAATTTAAAATGCAACAGTGGTTTTAAACATAAGGAGAATCTCAAGGGACTGCTTGTGTATAAGTAGGGATAAAGAAACACCACTTCCATTAAAAATGTTTAAATACCAAGTCATACAGAGAAAAGACAGATATAAAACAGGGAAGAAAGACAAACATTACTTAAAGAAAAGCAGATATATTAGTCTATGAACTTTGAAACTGGTTCACCACTAGGGTTAAACTAAATAGATACTCTAAATTTTAGGTTCAAATTGCCCACAACTGTTGTAATTTATTATTGAAATAGAGTCAGGCATGGTGGCACATGCCTGCAATCCAAGCACTTCGAAGGCTGAGGCAGGAGAGTATGTGAGTTTGAGGCCAGCCTGGGCTACATAATGAGTTCATTGTGAGATCTTGTCTCAAATAAGCAGCAATAACAAAAAAGAAAAACAAGTAATTTATTATTGAAAGGAAAGGTAAACAGTGCAACAAATATGAACTAAGAGTTCTATTACCAGAGATAAGTGGGAATGGTATGGAAATAGAGGACATTGGTGTAGTAGGTGATTTTTAATCTGCCTACGAAAATAGTAAAATAAAATGTAAGCTGATGGATGCATTCAAATGTTTATAATTATAAAATCATGCAACTTTCTTAAGGAAATTTGAAAATTATTACAGAAAGAGTTGAAATCATCTATTATCTCACCACTGAGGAATGCTTACAATTAGAAACAGGAGATAAAAGTTTTCTCTTTATGCTGGTTTATTCTCTTCATGCTTTCTATAAACAGTTCTTTATTTCTAGTTATTTCAAATAATAGTGTCATGTATATTTTTTGTCACAAAAGCTTGAGAACATGCTTTTAAGTCCTGTTTTATAATTCATTATAAAGATTTCCCATAATCAATTTTTCTTTATGTTAAGAGTAGATGATATCCACTATGGAAATAATTCTATGAACATAAATACTTGTTTTTATTTGGGGCTTCTTGTTCCAAAACTCAGCCTTGTACTCACATTTACCTTTTCAGAGTTTTTCAGTAAATAGTGTGACTGTAATGTTCAAGTCACCCATAAAAAGACTGGATGAATACCTACTCCCTTTGGAATTTCCAGAAGGGAGTAGACACTGATTCTCCTCCTGTTGATCACTCCAGTTAAATGTTGCTTGAACCATTTCCCTTCTTATTGCTCAGCGGTGACTGACTCCTGGTTTATACAAGAAAAAGGCTTAGGGTTCACACTCAGCTTGCAAAGCGAGGCTAAGAAGTTCCTTGAGGCTATCGTACAACTTTTACATCACCTTGTTACCTTCTTGGTTGCTCTTCTGAAACCGGATGTGAGGTTGGGGTGGAGTAGGAGGGGTAAGGGACTTCTTAGCCATGCTCTGGGGCCATCGTTGCTGCCTCAATTAAAAAAAACAAAGCCCTACATTTTTGTTAAATAATTCTTATCTATTTCATTCATTGTTATTATTTAAATGCCTATTAAGTATATTTTCTGAACTGGGATGTAATGGTGCACAGCTACAGCACTGCCACCCTGGGAAGTGGAGGACAGAGAATCACAAGTACGAACCCAGCCTGCGATACTTAGCAACTGAGGGCGACCTTGTCTCAAAATAAAAAAATTTAAGAAGGCTGAGGATGATCCTCAGTTCAAAAGCCCATAGTCTTTATTCATCTGCCCTCAGAAACATCTCTCCTAGGATTTTCATGAGTACCTTAATAACAGTGAAATTCTTTTACTGTGGTATTTATTCATGGCTCTGTGAAGGCCACTAACTACCACACACAAATTTTCTTTAAGAACCCATAAAATGCAAGGTTCCTGAAAATCCGGAAAATGGCTACTTTTCCGGTGAGATCTACACCGTGGGTGCTGAAGTGACGTTTTCGTGTGACGAAGGCTACCAACTGAGGGGAGTGGCCAAAGTCACCTGCTTGGTGTCTGGAGAGTGGAATCACCAAAGACCGAACTGTGAAGGTATGATGAGCTAATTTCCATGCTACTGTGTGCAGCAACCCTAGAACATTAGCTATGGCAAGTGCTCTTTGTAGCAACCTTCCTTGTTTTGAAACAAAATATTAGGCTTCAGTTTAAACATGACAGAGCTGACCCCTGGGCTTTCAGGGATTTTGCATACACATTCTTAGAAAAACCATGTTTAAAAAAAAGAAAGAAAAACCGTGTTTTCCCCCCTCCTTTCAGCTATTTCCTGTGGTGCACCAGCTATTCCAGAAAACGGTGGCATTTCTGGATCAGCATTTACTTATGGCAGTAAAGTGACATACAGGTCAGTGTCTAAAATTAGAGCTACACTGCAGAAGTTGTTGACTGATGGCATCCCATTATTGTATCACATTAGAAGAAATAACCCCAGAGGATCTTTTTAATTTGTGTGAAATTCATTGAATGAAGTGTAGCGTAGCAAAGTCTAATCCAGTCATTTAATGCAGCCATCGCTAGTATCCCAGGGCCATCCCTGCCACTACACTCCGTTGAGACACCCTGAGAACCGATGTCATGGGGGAAGCCACTCCTCACTACCGATTAGTACTGATTATCTGTGGGCTTTGATTCCCAGCCTGCTAGCTCAGCAACTAGAGCAGCACACAACACTCTCAAAGCAAGGTTCTGCAGGCAACTACAAATCTATGACACAATATACAGGCAAGCCCATTTCTTAAATCAGTTCTCTGGTTATTATTAAGCAAAATTCCTCTGAGAAAGATGTACAACTTCGATGTTGAAATTACATGTGAAGCATTGTTTCAGGAGAGACAGAGAGAGAGAGAGAGAGAGAGAGAGAGAGAGAGAGAGAGAGAAAGAGAAAGAGATTATCCACTATGTGCAAATCCCATAGATTGCAGGTTTAAGATAAGATAAACTATGCAAAATAAAGCAAATTACATTCTCTGACTTTCCTTTATCTCCTTCAGGTGTAATAAGGGCTATACTTTGGCTGGTGATAAAGAAACCTCTTGTCTTGCTAGTGGGTCTTGGAGTCATTCTACCCCTGTGTGTGAACTGGTGAAGTGTTCTAGCCCTGAAAATATAAACAATGGGGAATATGTCGTGAGCGGGCTCACCTACATGTCTACTGCATTGTATACGTGTGAGAGCGGATACAGGTAAAGTGTGTAGGTCCTGGCCCAGCTTCCTACAATAGCTCTTGGCTCATTCTTTACTCTGCAGGATTCACCTATATACAACTGGCTGACTTGGAAATAAATTCGTAAGTGGAAGATTGTTCTCAAATTTGTCTGTTTCCTGAAAGCTAGTTTATGGCAAATGTCCAAGAAAATAGCCTGCGACCCTGTGGGACCTGGTAGGGCGACTGCTTCAGCACTCAGACTCTAAACATGCAAATAAAAATTGTGAACACTCAAAATGTTTTTGCCATGAATGCTTTTAAATAAATAGCTTACATGTAAAAGCCAGACATGGTGACATTTGCCTACAATCCCAAACACTCTTAGGGGCTGAGGCAAGATCACAAAAGTTGAATTCAGCCTGAACAACTTAGTGACTTAGCAAGACTCTATCCCAAAATACAAAATAAAGGGCTGATCATGTAGCTCCCTGCTGCACGTGGTACCCAGTATGTGCAGGACAAAGGTGTATGTCCAGGGAAGGGCCTAGGTTCCCAATCGTGTAAGAGATTGATTTTTTGTTTCACACATTTATATGAGCATGTATTAGTTATATACTTTAATGTGCTATATTTTGGCAGATTTGAACATTCACATGACATACTACCACCATCCTTATTCCCTCATTACCCCTTTGCCCCTCCAGCTCCCCTAATTTCACGTTAGGGGACACTTTCATGTGTAAAATATATTTTGATTCTATACGTTTCCCTGTTACCCTTGTACCCCCTGAATCTCCTTCTAGTCTCTTTCTTCTCTCCTTGTCTAATAGTCTGGGTCCTGCCTTCTTGTCATCTTCTTTAGATCTAGGGACGCCAGGCTGTATTTGTCATTCTGCCTACGACTTTCGTCACTCAGCATTTCCAGATCCATCCGTTGTCCTGCAGTTGATAAAATTCTGTCCCTCTTACAAGGGATCGGCACTCGCTCCACTGTGTATCTGTACCACACTTTCTTTATTCACTGATCTGCTGATGGGAAACTAGGCTGGTTTTATATTTTGGCTGCTGTGAATTATGCCACAGCAAGTATAGGTATGCAAGTATCCCTGGAGGGTGCTGGCTTTAATGCCTTTTGATATACACCAAGGGGTAGCACAGCCCGGTCAAATGGTAGCTCTAATTTCAGTTTTTTGAGGAACCTTTGTACTGACTTTCCTATTGGCTGTCCTAATTGACATTCCCATCAGGAGCAGAGAAGCCTTTCTTTCCTGCCCCACTCTCACCAGCATTTATTATTTTTGTATTCTTAATGATAGCCGTTCTGGCAAGAGTGAGATGGAATCTCAGTGTAGCTTTAATTTGCCTTTCCCAAAGGACTAAAGATACTGGTCCTTTATTTTTTCATCGATGTGCTTCTTTTCTTCAGTTCATTTGCTCATTTGTTGATTGGGCTACTTGTTTGACGTTCAGCTTGTTAGTTCTTCATATGTTCTAGAAATTAGTCCTCTGCCAGAGGAGTAGCTGAGAAAGATTTCCTCCCATCTTGTAGGCTGTCTATGGTGAATTTGTTCACAAAGAAGGAATAATAGAGAAAATCAAGGCATGATCAAGAAAAGGGCCAACAGGAGCTCAATTTAAACATATTGAACAAAAAGCAGAGTGAATAAGGCAGCCAATCAGAATTATGTCCGAAAGCACAGTGGAGTCATGATGCAGGGTTGCAAAGTTTGGGAACTTGCAGAAGCCCAGAGGTCAGAATCATAGTAATATGATGTAAATATTCAGGCGTGCAGCAAGGACAGTGCCCTTGGACGTCACTTACTCAGATTACCTGTCTGTGCAGTGGGGCGTCCTCCTACTGGACCCTAATCTTACTAACCTTGCTTCAAGCAATCTGCTACTCAACAAGGTCTGAAGCTCCTTGCAACACTACCATTGAGCACATTAAATTTTATTTTGCATCAGAAGGCTATTTAAACCCATTCTTTTAAATGATACATAGTAGACTGAGATTTCTCATGTTTTTATACAAAGCAGTAAAGTATGAAGAAACATTATTTTTCTGAGCCAAAGCTTTTCAAGTAAATGTGCTCTGCATTCTTCTAAGTCCTCCTATTTTATCTGGGAAGCAGTAAGCAGTTACCCAGTGAGAGGGTGATGGAATGTCCCTGCTTGTTTCCTGCAGCTTACAAGGACCTTCCTTCATTGAATGCACAGCTTCCGGCAGCTGGGACAGGGAACCACCCACCTGTCATCTTGTCTCCTGCGGACAGCCACCTGCCATCAAAGATGCTGTCATCACTGGGAGCAACTTCACTTTTGGGAACACTGTCACCTACACATGCAAGGAAGGGTAAGTAGAGCCGATGAGGAAAGGAACACTGAGAGCCGAAGGGAAGGACACATTCTGACATAGAAATGACCTACACTGGGCACAAATTCAAATATCCTGGCAGCCAAAGCTAAAGAGAGTTCTTTGCTCTTATCTGTTGATGGCAGGGAAGGGATTTGTCTTCCTGAACAAGCAGTATTTTCCGGGAATTCATTAAGTTTATTGAACAATAGGCATTGAGCGATGCAGTGAACTGTACCTTTGTACTTTTATCAAAACTGCAAACAACACATCTAAATAGATAGTTGTGTATTTATCTTCTTCCGAACCGAAAACAAGATGTTAAATCACAGCATACAGATGATAAGATGCAAATGATAAAGTTCTGGTTTTTACATTGCTAATGATCCTGTTTTATTCTGACATAGTACTGGGGAAGATGGGAAGCAAATTACAAAGGTCTTCCTTCCGCATTCCCATTGGATCTCATTTCAGTTTATCACCTGTGCTTGGGGCCAGTCTAGGTGGCAGGTGCAGAGAAGGGCAGGTCCCTCCACAACGACCTGCTTAGGGCTCCAGGCAGTCAGGAGGGGCAGCTCCATTCTGTGTCATCTGATTCACCCTCTACCATTTCGTTTCTTCTCTTACGTTTCCTCATTTAATATTTTCACCAGTAGCAGCGCCTCCTCAGTTGCTCCCTTCACTGACCGCGGTTGCCCCTCACACACTGGGAAGCAACCGCCCAGGGTTGCCACTCTTTACTTCTACCTCAGCGCTGTCCTTCACCGTGTGACCTTGAGGACATGGTGTGACCTTTGTGTGCAGTAGTCATCCTCCTATGTGAAATTGATTCATTAATGTATAGTGTAACAAGACATAATTCTGCACTGTATGGCTTCTCCAGAGAGATGGCCTCCATAAACCAGCAAACTTACCCATTGTTAGGGTGCTTAGGGCGCAGTGGGGAGGAGCCAGTCTCTGTGGACGGGTGTAAGTCCTTTCACCTGTACAGCCCGCCCCACCACACACTATCGCCAGCAGGTGGCGACAATATATTTTTACAAAAAAGATCGTGAAAGCCAAACATTCACATAATAGTATCTGAAATCATAAGTTTTCAAAAATTATTTCAATTGAAACAAAAATCGAAAAATGTACATATTAAAGGAATATCATGTGATGTTTCCATACAGGTATACATGGTTTCATGATTACATCAAGTCAAATGTATCCATCTCCTTAAATGTTTATTATTTCTTTCTGGTGAAAGCATGCAAAATCTTTCCCTCCAGGTTATTAAAACAAAACTACATTGCAGCTTCCTGTAGAAGTGCTTCCTCTTTAATTTAAGTTGATTGGAACAATTTAACTATGCATGACCACATTCAATATAGGAGATGTTCGTCTGTACATGACACAT
The DNA here is from genome assembly GCA_004027025.1 of Myocastor coypus. NCBI lineage: Eukaryota > Metazoa > Chordata > Mammalia > Rodentia > Myocastoridae > Myocastor > Myocastor coypus. The sequence continues at coordinate 58,336 of PVJA010003779.1, read as the reverse complement.
CTTGATTCCCCTTTTCTTTATTTTTCCATTTCCATCCGTGCTTTCCAAACCTCGTTTCCTCCCTTCCCTGTTCTCAAAGCTCAATTTTGATTTTATCCTTCTTTTAAAAAGTTTTTTTAATTATTTATTTATTTGGTAGAGGGTCTTACTTCATCTCAGACTCATGATGATTCTCCTGTCTCAGCCTCCCCAGGGCTGAGATCACAGGCACGTACGACCGCGCCCACTTTCAGCAACCAGCACTGAGCGCAGTGAGCTCCACTACCTCCATGGCCTGTGGTACCATGAATCAGACCCGGATCCTTGCCCTTGCGGGTAGACTACCAAACCATCTCCTCACGGCCCCTGCCTCTTTTTTTCATGTTTTTTTTTCCTTCCTTTCATTCCCTCCCTCCTCTGTTCCTCTTTTCCTAATGAACAATTGCTTCCTCTTTCACAATATCTATTTTTGCTCTTTCATAAATATCCACTTGTGTTCTTATTTCCATTTTCAGTTTTTCATCTCAGAGAGATAACACAGTAGCTATGTGCATGTGTCCGATTTATTTCACTTACAGTTACGGTCTAAAGGTCCATCCATTTAGCTACAAATGTCTCAATACTGTCTTCAGTTATGGCCGAACAATACTATAACTCTAACTTAGTAGCCAGTGGTCATCTAACCCCCACCTTTCCCTCCTCCACTCCCCTCCCTCTTTAGCCTCTGATAACCACCATGTTATACCACACTGTTCCAAGGTGAACTTTCTGAATCCCACATCCCACTTAACATCATACGCTTCTGGGAAATCTTTAACACTAACATCATGTTGCAGGAGTGGCTTTGGATGATCCCGTTTGTGCACTGTTTATTAGAAATCTGCAGAGGACTATTTAAAAATAGTAATTTAATTGTTGATGGCATCTTTGTAAATACATATATGCCAAATAAAACAGTTATCAACAACTGCCGGATTTTTTTCTGATTTAAAGTAATTACTAAAAATACAAAACTATATTTGAAAGTCACCTGCAGTTACAAGCCACAGACAAGTAATGGCAACTGAAAGAAACAGAAGGAGGCAGTGACCAGCCTAGACCATGGGGCTTACGTAAAGACAACAATAGTGCGGGATTTATTAAGCTTAGGAGTAGTCAGGCAAAGGGCAGAGACTGTCCACAGGGAACAAAGAGAAGTGGGCTTGAAAGGACGTGAGGCTGGAAAATCTCAGTCGCCTCAGTGCTCACAGTTCTCTGGATGTTTCTTACCTCGGTAGTGAAAGCGCATTACATGCGCAGCGCAAATGCGTGGGTGCCTCCGGGCGCTTGCCAGAGTCTGCGCTCTGTGTTATCTCTTTAAGACATCCTATGTGTCTTAGTTACTTTGTACTCATTGTTGGGACAAATACCCGACATTCAAAATGAAGGAAGGAAAGGTTTCTTTAGCTCACAGTTCGTGGAGGTTTCAGTCCATATTCGGCTGGCCTAAGGCTTAGTGGAGCAGGGCGGAGAGCATCCAGTTCATGGAGGCAGAGGCAGCCAGTCAATCAGGGCAGCAGAGCAGCAGCAACAGCTCTAGTCTGTCTCTCTTTATATTACATTCAGGCTCTCCACCTTAGCTCCCGCCTTAGGCTACACCCATAATCCCAGAAGCACTTTGACCCATAATCCCATCAGTACTAAAACCCATAATCCCAGGGATCATGGATCAAGTCTCAAACTCTAGAAGTCTCTGCTCAGTGACTACATGAGGCCTTGGGGGGACAGCTAGACATAAACCATAACACTATGTTTGCAGAGGGCAGCCAGGTGCTGAGCTGAGAGCAGTGGTTCCTACGGCGCACAGCCTGGGCATTGGGAGAGTCGCATCCAGAGAAAGCCTTAGAATAAGGTCAGCTCATTTCCTCCCCAAATTTTGTCTTGCCACATAATGTCAAATTCTAAAGTTCAAAATATATGCAAATTGGTTTTTCACCTTTTCTTTCCAAATCTTTTCTTCACAAATTACCTTTCAGATAGATCACAAGAAGAGTTTTATGTCTGCCTACTGCTTATCTACATCTAAAAGTAGTTTATTCCAGTAAGTAGTAAAGACAATAGTAGAAATTATAACAAATCCATTCCTTTGAAGGGGATTTTTACATTATTCAAACATCTTCCACACAAATTAGCTCAAGCACTCCCTTCCACAAAGATGGGGTTTGGCGGAAGAAACTCACTGTTCCCAACGTATGGCTGACGCAGGGGGGTGTTGGCTTCCAGTATCTTAGAGAAATAGTCTGGTCTATGAAAGGAGGTGACCGGAGGGCTTTGTCGCTGCTGTTGTTGCTGCTGTTGTTGTCATTGAATACTGTAAACGGAAATAGAACCTGCTAACCTATGTCCCACAGTTATTTAAGGAAATGAGACCATCTTCAGAACAGTGTCTCACACGGGCATGAAGTATCACAGAAGTATAACTTTATTTTAGCTTTCAGTACCATTGTCATTGTATAAAGTGATGTATATTTTAATACAATAGAAAAAACTGTGTTAATTTTATTTATTTACTTTTTCATGTATTTTAGTACAAGGTCTCACTACACAGACTGGACACATGGCACACCGGGGATCGAACCCCAATCCCTGTGTCTACCTAAGTAGGCACTTTAGTCCACTGAGCTGCCTGGCCAGCCCTGAACAGCTATCTTAAATTGCTTATCAAATTAATATGAAGTACACACAGTCATAAATGATTCCCAGTTTACCTTTTTTAAAAGAGACATGAGAAGGTTTATGGCAGACACAGATACGGGATGTACTCAAGGGTAGAGAGCAGGTGCTCGGGGAAATGACGTCAGTGCAGGAGCTGGGGGTCGTCTGTGTGTTCTAGGAGCTGGAACTTCGTGGAACTCAGTAACGGATAGCCTTGGTCTTGTCTTAGTCTTCATGGATGTGAGACGATGGTTCATCCCTGTGAGAGAACAGTCTGGGTGGTCCCTTCATGGGGACCATGAATGAGGACCATTTGCAGGTAGAAAAAAACAGGCAGACCCATTTGCAGATGGAAAAGAGGTGCCCAAGTTGCAGAAGCCCCAAGATCTATCTTCGGTGCCTTTTCAGGTTGAGGAGAGCCATTAATCCTGCCTAGCCGAAAGTCCTGATTGATTTAAGGGTGACACAGCAACAGTGGGTCCCATCTTTTAAAGAACGACCACCATTTAATAGTCTGAAAGGGAGGGCAAAGAAATACAAGACGTTAGCCTACAATGACAGTGCATCATGGAACAGACAAAAGTTCTAATGCCCAGCATTATAGCCAGAAAAATTAACTTTTTACCATCAGGCTGTTCCAGGGAGCCAGGATGCCAGCCAGCTGTTAAAGCTTCTGGAAGAGTCTAGTACTTGCTGATTTGCGAATTGATCCTGTCATGCAGAGAACTTGGGGGCAGAGTCGTTGGGAATATACACACAGCTCTGCTCTGATGATGGTGCGTGCTCCACCCTGTGCAGCTGTTGGGATATCTAGGGCCATCTGCTTTTGTACATTTTCTCATCATTTTTACTTATGAATTTAATAATGAAATACCAGGCCAGGGAGACAGCTCAGGGGTACAAGTGCCTGCCTGCCAAGTGCAAGGTCCTGAGTTTGATCCCTGGTTCAGAAAAAATAAATAAATTAATAATAATTGTTATAATTATAGTGAAATATCTCTGCAGTGTCATTTGGAGCTATTCATACATAGATTCAGTGGGATGGAGAATGTTATCAAGTTCTACTTGAGAAATAAAGATAGCAGCCAGATGATCGAATCAGTGGAACATTGATCCGGTCTATCCAGGTTTTAAGACTGGGAGCTGAGCCGGTTGATCTGTGGTTCTACTGCAGCACTCTTGGGCCCATGGACATTCCTAACGTCTGTCTTCTTGTCCATCCTGAGGCAACCAAGGCTACAGAGGCAAGGGGTACCATTTGGGGCTGACCAGTTAGTAGTAAAAAAAAACAGAATCTTAACACAATGAATGGTGCAATTGTGACCTTGGACAGGCATCCACCCCATGTTTCAGATGGCTCCGCCTATCACAAATATGGTATTTTGTTTCCAACCAAGAGGTACTAGTGTCTAGTTCTTATACTTTGTGTCTAGTTGTCCCCTCAAAACCTCATGCAGTCATGGGGCAGGGACTTCCAAAGTTTGAGATTAACTCATGGTCCACTGGAATTATGAGCCTTAGTACTGCTGGGATTATGGGTGGGAGTACTTCCACCAGCCTCGGGTGGATAGCCTGAATGAAATTTAAGGGAGACAGACTTCCTCTCTTTTGTCATTGTTGCTACTGCTTCTCCATTTTGCTCTTACTCTTTGCCACTGCCATGAAAGGATACTCTCTGCTCTGTGCTACTCTGCCTTGGAGCCAGCTGAGTATGGATTGAAATCTCAACTGTGAGCTAAATAACCCTTTCCTTCCTTCATTTTGGGTATCAGGTATTTTGTCCTAGCAATGAGAGAAGAGTAACAGAGACACTTTGGTTTTAATATTACTCTTTGTAATCTTGGTTATATTTTCCCTTTCGGCATTACAGACTGAGTCAGATGGAGACCTCTGCTACTCAAAATTAATCTTGCTCTCTATGTATATATCAAGGTCAGTTCAGACTCCTCGCACATTACTTTATTACCACCACACTTTTTACTTGAAAGAAAAATATCATCTATTAGAAGACATTTTCATTTTTCAGAAATTAAAACTCTGGATGACAGAAAATATGTATACTTCCTTCTCTGTGGTATCCTCTGAGAGTGGCTACACTGGATGAAATGATTTTTCCATATTCTTTTTTTTTTCTGGTCAAATTTGTAACAAAGCATTTGAAACAGGAGACAGAGAGAGAGAGATGGAGGAAGAGCGGGAGGGAGGAAAGGAGAAAAGGAAGGAAGGAAAGATGAAGCGAAGGAGAGAAAAAGTACCTCTGATCAAATGACATGCTAAATTTTGTTATAGTTACTTAGATCTCTTTTGATAACAGATATACAATGCTATAGATATACATAGAAGTCATCCTTTCACTCTTTTAATTTCTTTAAAATAACAAGTGCACATTTTGTCTATGTATTTTATTGACTTTCCTATTTTGCATATGTTGCTTCCTATTCTTCAAACTTTGATTTTCTTTTTTTTGTTTTATATATGTATATATATGTATATATATGTTTTATATATATATACATATACATATATATATGTTATATATATATATAGTTATATATATATATATACATATATATATATATATATATACATATATTATGGGTGGCTCAGCCTGCCCTCGGGGTGGGGCTGGCACAGCATGTGGTGCTGGAGATTGAACTGTGTTCCCTCCCCTTTGCCTAAACTTGCCTAAGCAGGCACTTTAGACCACTGAGCCATCTCACCGGCCCAAACTTTGATTTTCATGTGCCATTATCTTTTTACATTTTTCCCTGCTGATGGCCGATTAAACTCATTTTTACTGTTACCTAGTACTTCTGTGTAAGAATGAGCTCTCTCTAAATTATTCATTTCTCTGCAAGTAGCAGACTGGCTGATATCTGCACTGGCAAAATGTTCTTGTACCTACTTCCTACCTGTGTAAAACAGCATCTCAGGCATGCTGACAGGTGAAGTTGTCGGACTACGCATAGTTGTAATCTCATGAGATAGGATCAAATGGCCTCTCAAAGTGACCAGGTCCCCAGACCACACCCCCAAGTCATGAGAGCATCTCCACCTCACCTCCTCACCTCCATCAGCATCACCAAGATTCATCACTATCTCCAATGTGGTAGTTTGAGGCTGTCATACTGTATTGTCCCAGAGTCTCTAGAAAGGCTAAGTAACACTCAGCATTTCCTTGGAATTGGAATTCTCTTACTCTATGAGTGAATTGTTTGTTTCTGTCTGTTTTTTTTTTTTTTCTTACTGATTTGCATGTCGTTTGCATATTCAAGAGCACCATCCTTTTTTTTAATCACATAAAGTACAAGATCTGCTCATTGGTGATTTTCTTTTCACTTTGACTATGGTGTTTTCTGTCATATAATTTTGTTTGTCTCACTATAGCTATATTTATTTATTGTTTCCTTATAGCTCAAGTCAAATTTAAGGCATTGTTTTCCATAAACTAAGATCATTTTCAAGTATTCAAGGATGCAATTTATCATCTCAATACTGAAATACATTTTGCATATCTTATTACAGTCTATTTTATTTACCCCTCTTTCACAACTTCTCAAATTAGTCATCTTTAAGTATAGTCAATACTTATTTAGATTTACTCACACATTTATTAATTTTTTTATCACTATTGTTTCTGCCATCCAGCTTTTTTTGGGAGGGGGTGGGCAAGGTTTATGTTTCTAGTTCCTAAAGACATCCTTTGCACCTTTCAGTAAGAGTTGCTAAGTTATACAGGTTTTGTGTGCAAATAATAGTATTTTACCCTAGCTCTTGAGTTATGTTTTAGCTGGCAATACAAGTCTATATTGATAGTTTTTTCATAAATATTTTGAAGATATTATTCAGGTGGCTTATAGTATCTAATGAGTTTCTAATATCAGTCTAATGTCATGGATTTTGATCAACAGCAGTATGATCAAATTTTCTCTCACAATTTTTTGGTCGTTCTAACTGGTTGGAAGCCACTAATCACATCTAGTGGTCAGAAGCTAGGGGTACTGTTAAGTATCTTACAGTCCTTAAGACAACCCTCCACAACTCAGGTTTACATGGTCCAGACAACAGTAATAGTGCTGAGATTGAGAATGTTCTCAATTTACTATTTTTCTTTCAATAACTTTCCCTTCTTGCTTATTTTTTAACCTATATGTTTCTTTAATGTTTCATTATGATAGGATTAGCCGTATATTGTCATTCATCTTGTTAAGAATCATTGTACATCTACGAAGGCATGTCTTATACCATTTTTAGAATCTTTTCAGTCATTTTTGATGCAGACATTTGCTCTTCCTCATTTTTTTCTCCTTCTCTTGAAAATCTTACATGCTATTCTATTTTTTATTTTATTTTTCACTTTATTAACACAAGCTTTTTTCCATTATGTTGTTGTCTTGCAATATTGGAGTACCTTCCTCATTTCGATCTTCCAGTCTGTCAGTTTTCTACTCTAATATTTGTAGCCTGTTTTGAGTGTGGTCATTAATTATGTAAATTTCATTTTCTTTGTTTTTATTTCTAAAATTTCCATCTGTCTACTTTTTGAATATTTTTTTCTTTTTTCATGCCCTCTTGTTTTTGATAGAATTTTGCATTGTGTGCCTTTATTTCAACATGCCTCATGGTGTGGTTAGATTTTTAGACTATTTTCTTCTATAAGCTCATTTGTTGGGGTTCTAATTCTACAGTTTGTTCTGCCTGCTGGCCCATTCATAATAAAAAATATGTTTGTCTTTTGTAATTTCAAATCATACCTTTATAGAAAACAAGGCTTGCTATCTGTCACCTTTTACCTATGACAGTCCTATGACCAACGTTTTTAAACAAGTGCCTCAAGAGTGTCACTAGTCAACAACGTGATTTTATATTAATTTATCAGTTTGAAGGTTTCTTATACAAAGTGAGGGGTAAAAATTATAATCTCAAACCTGCATGAAGTTCAGATTTACAAACTGATACCTTAGTGGGAACTTTTTCTACCCTGGGACCCAGACAATATAGCAGCTAGCCTGTGGTGAAAATAAGCCATTTCACTCTTTCATGAAATGTTCTTCTAGGAAGTAGATCCCACCAGAGACTCAGAGATTACCACTCTATCCAACGGTAAGGTTTTGTATATATCCTCTGTGCTTCCTTTCCTTGTCTGATCCCCGGTCAAGCATAGCATTCATCCACAGACCAGCCTTGGTGGCTTCTGTATCCTTCTCACATCTAGAACATAGAGATTTCATTTCATCAGCTCAACTATGAATCTAAAATAATGTTTGTTATTTCAATAAGTTTCATATAGAGTTTTCAGACTATCTTACTGCCAGTAGTAGAAGTTCTCATTCTTTTTTTTTACTCTTTTTCTTCTTCCACCAACAAATTGATCAGTCCGGCATCGTTGTATTCAAATTATGACTTCTAAAAATTGTGACCTATCTTGGTTTCCCCTTCCACTTCCTAAAATGCTATTGACCTGGTGAGCTTCAGGTTTATCTCCTGCCCTGTCTTTCTCAGTACTGTCTTCTCTCCCCTGCATTTCGCATAAGCCACCCTGACCTGTTTTTTGTGGGTATATGTCTGTCTTCTTGCTGCGGTCCCTGAGTTTCACTTGTGCACTGGAGGTCCTTTGTATTGACCTCTCTCCTTGGTTTATAGGAGGGAGATCAAGTCTCAACTTCATTTCATTTTATTTATTCATGTATTTATTCATATTGGGAATTGAACCCAAGACCTTGACCTTGCCAGGCAAGCACTGTGACACTAAGCTGTGTTCCCAGCCAGTCCCATCTTCAGAATGAAAAGGCAGAGACTTCAGGAAACCAGAGTAGCACGGTGATGACAGCACAGGAAAGAGGCAAGAAGCTGTGTTTCTTGGTCTTGCCCTTTGCTTGGCTCTCCAGATTCATCTTTGATCAAAAGTTATCTTTTCCAAACTTTTTTCAGAGCCATCAAACTTTGAGTTTTCAGTTATCTAAGCAAAAGTAAACATGGTCATTGGATTCCCATTTTCCTTCTCATCTTTAGCGTTATAAACCTTGGTGTGAATCTCCGAAGAGAGCTTATTGATGTCACACACACACACACACACACACACACACACAACAACAATAATAATAATAATAATAATAATAATAATAATTATTATTATTATTATTATTATTATTATTATTTTCTTTTTGATCCTAAATGCACTTACTGGATGTGTTAAGTTAAATTTTTTTTTTTTTTTGACTTTTTGAGACAGGGTCTCACTATGCAGTACAGGCTGGCCTTGCGCTCACTTTGATAGCCCAGGCTGGTCTCGAACTCACACCAATCCTCCTGCCTCAGCCTCCCAAGTGCTGGGATTACAGGCATGTGCCACCACGCCCAGCTCCAAGTTAAAAGCTTTGATCATTGTTGTTAAATGAAAACAGGATTAATTATTGATACAATTGTTGTAATGAAGTTGCAATTATTTAATCAACTGTTCTTTTTTACAAAAAGTGCTACTGTTTCACGTGAAAGATTGCCTGTTAGGCTGAACAGGGCACGCCTGCGGGCATGCCTCCACTCAGCGTATTCCATTTTCAAAGGAACTTTTTGGCGAGTGCTCCAGAAATGTGAAAATGTACCCAGACCAGCTCACCCTCAGGTCCTTCTAAAGGGACACTATGACCTTGGCAGGCCATTTTCTTTTGAACTTATAGAGTAAAACAATTTGTTTTATACTACATGTGGCCTGACTTTAAAAACAAATCTATAGCTATCCTGAATGTTTCTTAAATAATAATACAGACATGGCACAGAATTTAATTAATATTCCTTCATCATATGAGATTTGTACCGATTCCAATATTTCTTGCTTGGCTAGCCAGCATTTATGGCTATATTTCATCATCTGTTCATAATTTTATCATTCTCTAAATGATGCCTAATATATCCTTTGTAAACCTTAGATTTCTAGTATAATGAAATAATGCACCAATTTCATCATCCATCAGTTATATTGCTGAAATACTGCATCTTCTTGACCACAGACTAATCAATCATATTGCTATGCAGACAATAGTTAATGATTAATTCGTCTTTTGTGTCATTTGGGAAATATGTCTTTCATTAGCAACTTAAAAGACCAACTGATGTATACTCATTTTTAGTATCCCTCTTCCTTGTTCTTCGCTGAATATATTATGTGGTTATTCAAAGCACTGGGACCTCTAACACTCAGGATATTACAAGGGCTTAGGAGCACTGTGTCAGGAACAAGAGCTAGAGATCAAATATGCATTTCATGTGCTGCTCCCAGTTAATCACTGTCTGTCTCATCCTCACTTACCACACAGCACTTTAACCAGTCAAAAACACACCCGAGGCTAGTTTTTGTCCCTCCCTTTTCTAAGTGTGGATATGCTGCCCCTACCTCTAAGTGTCCAACATGCCCCTGGAGAAACCTCTCCCATTTCTTCGCTTTTGCTTCATGTCTGCCCTGAACGAACCTTCTGGAATTCCTTCTCAATTGCTCCTCTGTTGATCAACCACAGTGGCTGTGAAGGGACCAACAACACTCCAGGTACAGGGGAGGGGGTGGGTGGGCACCACAAGTGCAAACAAGTAAGTGTACTGGCATTGTCTCTGTGGTCCAAAGATGTGGCTGTGGCCCATAACAGGTCATTAAAGGCTTATGTAATGAAGAACTGAGTGTTAACTGAAAACCAAAAAGCAAACTGAAGTTCGTAAGTCAGATGTCAGGTTGTAAGAAAGCTTGGGTAGCATCAAAAATGCATTCTTTAAATTCATATTCAACAAGGATGCATTGACTAAGAATATGCCATCAAAGTGTAGGACAGCTTTGGAGTTTGTAGATATTTTTCAAAGATCAAACACCTAACAGAGGGCTGCTACATTGTAAAGCACAGTTCTTGTGTTCTCAAGAGACTCTGAGCAATAAGGACAGCTCTGAAGGCACATACTTCTCTGCAAAGCAGCTGGCCACATTAAATAAAGAAAATATGCAGATTATCCAGTGGGTTCTTATAAATCAGGAATGTCTAAGACTATGTCTATGAACTCCAGCCAGTGAAGTGTGCTAGCAACATCAAGGTATCCACGAACATAATGATGCCTGTTTCAAAGTGATGCACACTGCTGTAAAATGTTAGGAGTCTCAGCCTGACGTGGTGGCGCATGCCTGTAATCCCAGCACTTGGGAGGCTGAGGCAGGAGGATCTGTGGAAGTTCAAGACCAACCTGGGCTACAAAAGTGAGCTCAAGGCCAGCCTGAACTGCATAGTGAGACCTTGTTTCAAAAAGACAAAAGAAAAATTATAATAAAATAAAACATTAGGAGTCTCAATAACTGGAACTTGCACTAGAGCATCTTCCACGTGTGAATGGTGGAATTTGTGCCCCCAGATCAAGGATAATGGTTTTTTAATAATAAAATCATGTTTTTAATATACTGTTTACATACACTTTCTTGAATTCTGTAACATAAAAATAATCTAAAAATTTGTTAACTTTATACCTTTATACAAAAATCTGAGTTTATCCAGAGCCCTGCATTGCCTGCCTGGAGAACACAGCTATTGGGCCCATCTATGAGTGCTCAGTTTGAGATCATACGGATTCATTGTATGACATATGGTCACAGGTGGGCTGCATGCCTATCTCTGCTGTCGCTTTGTCTTTCGATCTGTCTGTGTCCTACAGATTTCATAAACATTTTCAATTATGATGAATTACAGTCTCTATATAAGAGCTAATCTTATGAAACAAAACCTTAGGTGAAATTTTTGGTGACAAAAGACTCAAGTATCTTTGTTGATGGATAGATCAAATAAATTCTGTCATAGTGACGCCATGACAGAGTTTGACGAGGCACCAAATAATGGTCTAATCTTCCACTAGAATGAGATAGAAAAGAGTGATTTAAAAGAAAAAAAGCAAAAGAGAAAGAAAGAAAACAGTATTGTAGGAAATGTGTAAGAATTGGATCTCATTAACCAAATTCAGATTCCAGCTCTATTTCATACAGCTGTGCTACTTTGGGAAGGTTACATTGTCTGTGTGAATCATCATTCATTCAGCTATAAAATGAATAGATCACCCTGTCAAAATAGGATTTAATTGGGTCCAAAAATATTTTAGCCCCTTTACATTTTGCTTCTATCAAAAATGATACTTATCAAATTTTAGATATTCCTCTAAGACCGTCATCTTTTTGTTTCAATAACATAATGACAATGAAAACAAACATGACTTAAATATTGATATTCCAACGTCACATAGCCCAATGGTTTGTTCTTTGAGATAGCACCTGAGATCACTTCAAGATTTTTTTACATCATTAGTCTGTCATCTTAAATGGGAACATGCCATGTGCACAAAGAGACTTATTAAGCAAAATGTATTCATGTGGATTAAATAGAAAATTCATCTGTAAAAAACAGCTCTTCAAAAAAAAAAATTTTATAGCCAACTCAGCCTGCCCTGAGGGTGGGGCTGGCACAGCATGTGGTATGGGAAATCAAACTTCAGTCCCTGCAGTTGCCTAAGCTTTCCTAAGCAGGCACTTTAAACCACTGAACCATCTCACTGGCCCCAACAGCTTTCAATTGTACCACATGGGGGAAGGTTTTGGAGACAGTGATCTAAAATTAAGATCTTGGGCCAGCCAAATAGCTCAGTGGATTAAAGCACCTGCAAGCAGGTGCAGGGTTTGGGGCTTTAATCCCAAGCCTGCCATGCTGGCCTCATCCCTGGGGCGTGTTTAGATGGCAATTGAAACTGGACAGGGTGGCACACATCTATAATCCCAGCTGTTAGGAAGCTGTAAACAGGCAAGTCTGATCTCGCAGTGAGAGGCCTGAACATCCTGTAAATCCTTCTCTAAAATATAAAAAATAAGTAAAATAAAATAAAATTATGACCTTTGTCTTCGTTGCTTTTCTCATTTGCTGACCTGATACCTGAAGTGAAAGAGGAAGAGTTTAGTTAGCTCCCAGTTTGTAGAGGATTCAATCCCAAACTGGCTGGTTCCAAGGCAGGGTGGCATGGTAGAGGGGCAACAGTTCATGACAATGGAAGACAGCAAAAGCAAGCATGGGAAGACTGAGACAAAATTCTTTCTGTCCCTTGTATTATATGCAGGCTGCCTGTCCTAGGGCAGGTGTAGCATTTACACCTTTAATCCAAGCATTAGATTATAATCCAATCACACACTCTAGATTCAACTCCTTGGAAAGACTAACACCTCCCCCCCCATGATTGCATAAGTCTTCGGGAGGACATGTCGATACAAACCACAACAATCACTGTTTAAAATTTTGTTGCATATAAATGCATAACTATGAGATATCTCTAGGCTATGGCTGTTTCATGTTTTTTTGAGACAGACGGTGCAAGCTATGTGTTACACACTGGCCTTGAGCTCCTTATGTACACAAGGTTTGCCTCAAACTCATGACCATCCTCCTGATTTAGTCTACTAAGTGCTAAGATTAAAAGCATGTACCACCATTCCTGGCTACAAATATGAATTTTGGAATTTTTTTCAAAGACTAGTGCTAAAATGAATAGAATGAACATCTAAAGACAGGTGGAATTTCAATTTTGAATTCAGTCAAATAGAAGCAAAGCTTACCTCTTATTTTTATTTTCAAACTCTATAACAATTATTACAGTTCTTTAAATAGCAAGAGTCACACATTTATCTTTCTGAATACACATTAATAGTAAGATGTATTTATATATGTCAAAAGAAAGTCACTTGATCAATAAACTTCATATTAATACAGTAACTTTTATTTTACACTATTTTTTTTTTTAAAGTAAATTCAATGTCGGAAAGATTTTTTTAAAAATCAGAACAGAAAGCCATTTTCTCTCAAATGGCATCCTTAGTTATTGCCCCTTTCCTCTGTATCCCACAGCTATACCCTGGCTGGTCCAGAAACCATTAAATGCCTGGCCAGCGGCAGGTGGAGTGAAAGTAATCAGCAGTGTCTGGCTGTCTCCTGCGATGAACCCCCCAACGTGGACCACGCCTCCCCTGAGACCGCCCATCGGCTCTTTGGCGACATTGCAATCTACTACTGCTCCGATGGCTACAGCTTGGTGGACAATTCCCAGCTCCTGTGCAATGCCCAGGGCAAGTGGGTTCCCCCAGAGAACCGGTCCATGCCTCACTGTATAGCTCAATTCTGTGAAAGACCCCCATCTGTTTCCTACAGCATCTTGGAATCTGGGAGCAAAGCAAAATTTGCGGCTGGCTCAGTTGTGAGTTTTAAGTGCATGGAAGGCTTTGTGCTAAACACTTCAGCAAAGATCGAATGTGTGAAGGGTGGGCAGTGGGACCCTTCCCCCCTGTCCATCCAGTGTATCCCGGTGCGGTGCGGAGAGCCTCCGAGTATCCAGAATGGCTATGCGAGTGGAACAAACTATAGTTTTGGAGCCGTGGTAGCTTATAGCTGCCACAAGGGCTTCTTTATCAAAGGGGAGAAGAAGACCACCTGCGAAGCCACGGGACACTGGAGCATCCCAATTCCCACGTGCCACCCTGTGTCTTGCAGTGACCCGCCCAAGGTTGAGAATGGCTTTCCGGAGGTAAGAGACCAATGAGGCTTGACCACGAACAGAGCCACCGCTGGGGCTGACCCTGGGATTTTGACGCAGGGGCTTCATAGTCATTGTCCAAAAACAGTAAGTAGTGAAAGTGATAAGTAGTGAATACTAGGGGAAAATTTAAGATGATTATTAATCCTTCCAGTATGTAGGGTCTTGTATTTTAACAATATATAGGTGTTCTAGCATTTTGCAGCAGTACCTTAGCACTCCATGTTAAGTTAAAGTAAGCAAATTTTAATAAAATATGGTCTTACTTTATATAAGTTACTTCACAATGAATACACAGCTTCTTTTAGGAAATAAATATTTAAATGGAACTTAAGGAAATGTATATCGTTTCTTATTTTTGCACAAGGTAGGAAAATCAAATAAGACGCAGTTTTTATATTGATCTTCCCATAGATCTCAAGGTTAGATAGACAAAGTTGGTCTGACCTGAACATTCTCTGCTTCCACACCAGTACGTCCTCTCAATAAGCCCTCAAGAAACAGGAATAAGGATCTATTCCCTAATTTAAGGGTAACTTTAAATAGTCTTCTAAAAAAAAAGAAGTCATAATAAGTACCACCTTTTCTCCATTATAATCAAAACCTTTTGAGGCTTTGGTGAAGATGAACTAGTTTTTAGCCTTGAATTGATAGTGTAGCATACAAGTATGGGTGCCAAAAATCTAACATTTAGCAATACAGATTAAGTCGGTGATGGCGAAGTGTTCATACCACCCCTGACTGCAGTACTCCAGTGACACATACAAAAATAAGTAACTTCAAATACTGCCAAGTTCACTAGAGTGCTGTAGCTGGAGCTCACTGTATCACCATCAAAGGCCCATTATCGGGTTTCTAAAATTTTAATCAGTTTATCAAACACAACCTTCATCATTATACCCTTCTCTGAATTTGATATGAATATTAATCTTTATTTTAAAAGATGGAATCAAGTCATCAGTTTCCGACATTACCAGTTCTATCTATAACCCACCACTATTATGGAATATTGCTCTAGGTATACAACTACTTAGTTCAGTGAGAAGAAATTGTTTGTGCCAACAACAATTAGAAAAATTATCAGGTCTACATCTTATACTCTGAACAACTGCTATGAAGACAACAATATACACTGTATCAATTTTAAGAAACAATAAAAGATGGAAAATGCATTTTCATTTTACATCTTACAATCTAGGCGAGAGCTTTAAAAAGTATGTATGAAGAAAATAAAACTAAAAAAAAGAAAAGAAAACTCTAATAATACTTTTCAAACATATCTATAAATAAGTCTTATTTGTATACTATGGTACAATAGTAGCAAATACATATACATTTATGCACAGGTTTACTATCCTACGGTTAGAACAATAAACTGTAGCATTTCTTTGGTCAACAAGATTTTTAAAAATTTTACCATATAATCTAGTGGTGGTGAGCCTATAGCACACATGCTTGCTATCATTGATGTAATCTATAATTTTTAGAATGACCCAAATTATTCAATCTTTTATACTTCATATATATTCATATCAGATAGAGATCAAGAGACAGAGATAGTGACAGGGAGAGAGCATGAGGCAGGCACAGTGTGGCTCACCCCTAAAATCCCAAGCATTCTGAAACTGAAGCAGAAGAATAACAAGTCTGAGGCCCTTGCCTATCATGCACAAGGTCTAGGACTTGATCCTTAGTTAAAAAAAAAAAAAAAAAAAAAAAGGAGGAGGAGAAGGAGGAAGAGGAGGAAGTGAAAAGAAAAGAGAGAGAGAGAGAGAGAGAGAGAAAATGGACTTACTCAGAAAAAACATGCCTTTATTTGCTTCTAACTGCTTCATTCTGATATTTTTGCATTTCCCTTTTCTTCTAGCTTTGTTCTTTTTGACTGTTGAGATGTTGAAACTGTACTGTCCGTGTTCTGTGCTGTGCTCACTGCGTTTCTCCTGTTACTCAGCTCACAACGGGCAGGACATTTGAGAGCCAAGTGAGGTACCAGTGTAACCCAGGCTACGAGCCAGTTGGAAGTCCCGTGTTTGTGTGCCAAGCCAACCGCCACTGGCATAGCGAATCGCCTCTGTCATGCATCCCTCTGAACTGTGGGAAACCTCCTGCAATCCAGCATGGCTTCACAAGAGGAGAAAGCTTCGAAGTAGGATCCAAGGTGCAGTTTTTCTGTAATGAAGGCTATGAACTTATTGGCGATCATTTCTGGACATGCCAGAAATCTGGCAAATGGAATAAGAAGCTAAACCCAAAGTGCGTGCTTGCCAAGTGCCCAGACCCGCCCCTCTTGGAAAATCAGCTCATACTGAAGGAGTTAACTTCTGAGGTAGGAGTGGTGACACTTTCTTGTAGAGAGGGGCACCTCCTGAAAGGCCCTTCTGTTCTGAAATGCCTGCCATCCCAACGGTGGAATGACTCTTTTCCTGTATGTAAGATGGTTCTTTGCCACCCACCTCCCCTAATTCCCTTTGGTGCCCCTGCTCCTTCTTCTGCTCTGCACTTTGGAAACACAGTTACGTATTCTTGTGTAGAGGGCTTTTTCCTCCGAGGAAATCCTACCACTGTCTGTCAAGCTGATGGCACCTGGAGCTCTCCACTACCAGAATGTGTTCCAGTAGAGTGTCCCCAACCTGAGGACATACCCAATGGCATGGTCGACGTGCAAGGGCTGGCTTATCTCAGCACAGCTCTGTATAGTTGTAAGCCTGGCTTCGAGCTGGTGGGAAATACTACTACCCTTTGTGGAGAGAACGGTCATTGGCTCGGAGGAAAACCAACCTGTAAACCAATCGAGTGCCCACGGCCCAAGGAGATTCTGAATGGCAAATTCTCTTACACAAATCTTCACTATGGAAAGACTGTCACATACTCTTGTGACCGAGGCTTCTGGCTTGAAGGTCCCAATGCCTTGACCTGTTTAGAGACCGGTGACTGGGATGTGGATGCCCCATCTTGCCATGCCATCCACTGTAACCCCCCACAACCCATTGAAAATGGTTTTGTAGAAGGCGCAGATTACAGCTACGGTGCCGTCATCATCTACAGCTGCTTCCCTGGGTTTCAGGTGGCGGGTCATGCCATGCAGACCTGTGAAGAGTCCGGGTGGTCAAGCTCTGTCCCAACATGTGTACCCATAGACTGTGGTCTCCCTCCTCACATAGATTTTGGAGACTGTATTAAAGTCAAAGACAGCCAGGAGTATTTTGACCAAGATGTAGACATGATGGAAGTCCCATACCTGGCTTCTCACCCTCCTCAACATTTGGGAGCAGGAGCTAAAGCCTTGGAAAACAAAAGGGAGGGTCTGGCCACACATTCCTCCAACTTTCTGTATGGCACTATGGTTTCATACGCCTGTAATCCCGGATATGAACTTTTGGGGAACCCTATACTGATCTGCCAGGAAGATGGAACTTGGAATGGCAGTGCCCCTTCCTGTATTTCCATTGAATGTGACTTGCCTGTTGCTCCTGAAAATGGCTTTTTGCATTTGGCCGAGACTAGAATGGGCAGAGCTGTGCAGTACAGCTGCAAAGCCGGGCACATTCTAGTGGGCACTGATGTACGGCTTTGTCTGCAGAACAGGAAGTGGAGTGGTACTGACCCGCGCTGCGAAGCCATCTTGTGCAAAAAACCAAAGCCGATTATGAACGGATGCATCAAAGGGAGCAGTCACACATACTTGAGTGTGGTACACTATGAGTGTGACCCTGGGTATGTGCTGAACGGCACCGAGAGGAGAACCTGCCAGGAAAATAAAAACTGGGATGGGGACGACCCCGTTTGCGTTCCTGTAGACTGTGGCTCACCCCCAGTTCCGGCCAACGGCCAGGTGGAAGGAGCCAAGAACACATTCCGAAAAGAGATCGAGTACACTTGCACCGAAGGATTCTTGCTTGAGGGAGCCAGAAGTCGTGCTTGTCTTGACAACGGAAGTTGGAGTGGAGTCACTCCCAGCTGCATACCTGTCCAGTGTGCCACACCAGCACAGATAGAAAATGGGATGATGGACGGGTCGGACTACGGCTTCATGAAGGAAGTAGCGTTCCGCTGCCAGGAGGGCTATGTGCTCCATGGTGCCCCAAAACTCACCTGTCAGTCGGATGGTAACTGGGATGAAGAGGTGCCTCTCTGTAAACCAATCAGCTGTGGACCTCCTGAAGATCTTACCCATGGGTTCTCCTTTTACCATGGGAGAGATGTACAGTATCAGTGCTTTCCTGGTTATAAGCTCCATGGAAGTCCTTCAAGAAGTTGTCTCTCCAATGGCTCCTGGAGTGGCGATCCACCTTCCTGCCTATATTGTAGGTGTTCCACTCCAGAAATCCCATGTGCAACTATCAACAGGACAGATTCTGCTTGTGGAGAGATGGTTAATATTCAGTGCTTCAAGGGCTTCCGTCTCGTGGGCCCTTCTGAAATCATCTGCGAAGCGCATGGTCAATGGAGCACTGGCTTCCCACGCTGTGAGCACACCTCGTGCGGCTCTCTCCCAGCGATAGCAAATGCAATCACCAGTGAAAACACACCTCTGCAGGAAAATGTAGTGACGTACAGCTGCAAACCTGGCTACGTCATGCAAGGCAGCTCGGATCTGATTTGTACAGAGAGAGGGATGTGGCGCCAACCTTACCCGGTCTGTGAGCCCCTATCCTGTGGACCCCCACCATTTGTCGCCAATGCAGTGGCAACTGGAGAGGAACACAGCTACGAAAGCAAGGTGAAGCTAAGGTAAGACCGTGGCTGTAGAGGCTGCAGGGAAGAGGATTATAAAATGAAAAGGGGTATGTCAAAAAAATTAGCTACTAAGAAAGAGAACAGCGTCTCTGGACTGCTCTCCAAACTTAACATTTTAATGTTTGGATTTATTTTATGCATAATTATAAAAGAATCTATTGCCTCTAAAAATAAATCTATACCTTGTCACATTGTGGTTTCTAATTTAATTATTATAGCTGTCACGAGGCAACAAGATTCCCTAGCCAGCTTGAATAACACCTGAATCATGAAACTACTTTTCAAACATCATGATGTAAATTTCTTGATGATTATAATCCAATGGTAATATTTATACAAGTAAGTGCTAGAAAGGAAAAAAAAATCTGAGAAATCTGTCTGAAAACAATTACTTACATTGACTGCTGTGAATAAGGTTTGTTGTTTTGTTTTGTTTTGTTTTGTTTTGTTTTGGTGGGATCAGGGATTGAACTCAGGACCCTGTGCTTGACAGGCAAGTACTTATTCCACTGAGCTATGTCCCCAGCCCCTTAATAAGGAGGTGTACTAAAAGGGTTTTCAAGCCGGACATGGTGGCACACACCTGTAATCCCAGCACTTGGGAGGCTGAGGCAGGAGGATTAGTGTGAGTTCAAGACCAGCCTGGGCTACAAAAGTGAGCTCAAGGCCAGCCTGAACTGCATAGTGAGACCCTGTCTCAAAAAAACAAAAAAACAACAACAACAACAACAACAACAACAACAACAAAAAAAAAAAATATATATATATATATATATATATATATATATATATATATAAAATAAATAAAATAAAATAAAATAAAAGGGTTATGTTTCTAAGAAATCAAGCATTCAATGCCCAAATAGTGGCATTTTGCTGGAAATTTCCCTTTGTAAAATGTATTGTTTTAGAACATACAAAATGTAGAATTTGGGAATTAACTTTCTGTTGGAGTAAATACCCAAGTGTTCAAAGGTATTTACTGCAACCTTCAAAGACATTTTAAATTTTATTTACATCTCTCAGTGCACTACAGATTAACCTTCACGTGCTGGTATGCTCATTTGATTAATAAATAATTCGACAATTCTTAAGACATTCTGTTGTGGGGCTTCTCAGCCTCAACTTCAATTTTGTTAAGTAGATCCAATGGAAATTTGAAATAATAATGAAGCCAAAGAAGGCTAGATCATTCACTAATCAGTAAAAACATTATTCCTTGGCTTTGAAAAACATTTCAAATTTTTCCTTTGGGTATTGGTGTGTGAAGTATCCTGAGAAGCCATGATGTCACCTGCTTCTCAAGATTTCCTTAGTTAGGGGCTGGGGAGATAGCTTAGTAGAATAAGCACTTGCCTGGCAAGCATAAGGTTCTGAGTTCAATCCCCGGTTACACACACAAAGAAAGGAAGAAGGAAAGAAAGAAAGAAGAAAGCAAGATGTCCTTAGATTTTGTTTCATAATATATGGTTTTACTTTTAAATCTTTAGTGTCTGATAATGAAGCCGACTACAAGTTAACAAAACCTGATACCTAAACCTAGCAGCTTAGGAGTTTTTGAAAATGTTTTCCAGAAATAAACATGAATTAAATGGCTTGATTTTTAAAAAGGCAGTGTAGGGTAGTAAAAGTAGACGTCATAGCCAGATCCCCCTTGAGTCTGTGGTCTCAGCACTCTGCCTCACTGCCTCAATAGGAGGTGAGAGCTCAGCTCCGCCATTCTTTAGCTGTGTCGCTGTGTGAAAGCTAATCTCCCTGGGGTAAGTTTTATGCTCTGAAAAATGGGACTAAAGGTAATACTTACTGGATTGACATGAGAATTTAATGAACTGCATATGTAGAGCACTTAGAACAGTAAATATAATTTAATAAATGCTTTGTAAAACTTCCTTAATAAAGAAATGCAGATTTTGAGAATCACAGAAGATTTGAGAATCAGCTGGAGTTAGATTTCAACCCTAATTCAGTAGTTATAGGATTAAGAGAAACATCAAACAGCCCCTAGAACAACATTTAGCATACCCAATAAACATGTTTTTGGCAATATGTGTCTATTTTGGTGATTTTTTTTTCCAGCTCAGCCCACCCACCCTTAGGGCAGGCTTGTCATGTCATATGGTACCAAGGATCGAACCACAGTCCCGTGCACCTGCCTAAGTTTGCCTAAGCAGGTGCTTTAGACCCCTGAGCTAGCTCACCAACCCCCAGTATGAGTTGATTTTGAACTGTGTCTAAAACTTCTTGAACAGATAGCTGTTTTTTACAATATAATTAGTACAATGATGATATTATTCATAGTGATAATACATGCAAATTTCCATCATTAACACATAAAGCAACTTTAGGCTTTTAAATTTTTTCATATTAAAAGGTATACTGGCAGTGTATAATTATAATATTCACCATGAGGAGCTGGTACCTGTACATATCACACCTTAATTATTTTGATCTCCTCTTCACCTAGCTTCCTCCCACCCCCTCCATCTCCTTATTCCTTTCCCTTTGCAAAACATACATTATTAAGGACTGCAGGACTGATCTATTATTAATCTATTGTCCTTATTAGTATGGTAATGTTCTCACCAGCCATGCCATCCATCCTTATATGAACCACTTTTGATATGCTGTATAAAATGTGTATTAAGCTTTGTGACTCCAATGTTAGATCAAGGACTATATTGTACTTCCTTTAAATCACTCCTATTTTCCATTTCCTTTGCAGGTGCTTGGAAGGTTATAGGATGGATTCAGACATAGACACATTTACCTGCCAGAAAAATGGTCATTGGTTCCCTGAGATGATCTCTTGCATCTCTAGAAATTGTTCTTTGCCATCAAACTTAACGTATATACTTGTTCACGGGGATGATTTCAGTGTGAATAAGCAAGTTTTTCTGACATGCGCAGAAGGATATCACTACACCGGTGTTAACACATCAACGTGTCAGGTAAGACTCTCCATGTTATTTAGAACATAGAAGTCTAGCTCTTAATATGCAGATATCACCATTCCAAATGATATCTTGCTGCCCTCAAGAGGAAGAAAATGCTTCAGTTTTTCACTCGCATCCAAGTTTGTTTGAGAAGTTTCTTGGTAGAAATCTAGTAGAATACATCTTTTGTCCCGACATTCCTATTTGAAAGTAAGAAAGTGTTAATGTTAGGTAGAATATTAAAATAGCTATAATATGATAGCCATAATAAATTAACAATGTCTTATTCTCTTTTATTATAAAAGAATAACAAGTAACTTTCATAGAACTTTAGAAATAGCACAGAATTTTTTAAAAAACAAGGTGATTGACATTCAACAATAGTTGTTATACTGCATATTGTTGTCTTCAAAACAGTTGTTCAGATTACCAGAGATAAACATGAAAAGTCGGTCAAAAATACTAAGTATCATTTAATGAATTTGTAATCAAAGTAGCATTAATATACTTCACAAATCTGGAGATAACATTCCAAAATTCTATTGGAACCAGAAGAGACATAGAATAGCAAAAGCAATCCGGGACAACAAATTCAAGGTATTACAACCCCTGACTTGAAATTATACTACGATGCTACTGTGATAAAATCAGCATGGTACTGGCAAAGGAAACAGACCTGAGGATCTGTGGAGCAGATTAGAAGATGCAGATACAACTGCAAGCACACATCACCTGTGATAGAGGACAAACATGTTCACTGGAAGAAAGAAAGCCTCTTTAAGAAAAGGTGCTAGAAAAACTAGCTCTCTACACGCTGAAGACTAAAACCAGACCATGTCTGTCACCATGTACTAAAGTCCAAGATCTAAATATTAAAACAGAAACATGCCTTTTATTCCTGTTTTGATTTTGTTTTTTCAGACAAAGTCTCCATATGTAATTCAGTCTGTCTTCGAACTTACTATGTAGCCCACACTGGCCACAAACCCATGATTCTCTTGCCTTGACCTCTCCAGTGCTGGGATTGTAGGTGTGTGCCACCATGCTCAGCTCTTATTATTAAAAGAATTCACATGTTTACTTGGTAGCCATAGATCAGTGGTGGCAAGAATGTAACACACAGCCTCGCAGCTAAATGTCAGATATTCTGGTGTAGATGCTGTGTTAATACTTTGTGATAATGCATTTGGGGTTGCACTTTGCACCCTTGATCTCCAAAAGATTCGCCATCCATGCCATACATAAAGTATGTTAAACATTTCTAGTTCAGAAAGTTCAGAAATTGCAGAAGCAGATGAAAGATTGGAGTCAAATATCACCTGTGCCATTTATTTGCCTATCAGAGAGCTATTTGAACATTCTGAGCTTCAGTTTCCTTATTTGAGCACCAGGGTGTCTAATAACACATACTACATGATTCGAGAAAAAGGGTGGCTACTAGAAAAAGAGGCCTGCTTTTAAAAACCACAGTCTTCCTAACGATTGTGGCTAATTTATACACACAGACACTGTTCAGCACGAAATTGCCAATGACCATGAACAACTTCTTATGCACATGATAATACCTTACCTTACTTTGGTGCTTTTTAGTTTCAGCCTGGGAATTTTCACCTTAAGTAGCAGACCTTCCTAGCACAGCCCCTTCTCCTAACTTCCATAAATAACATCAACGCAGGCAAGGTCAAAGTACTCATTAACATACCCTTCTTTTGCTAGTCGAGGCAGGGCCTAGAAAAAGACTGTGGCCTGATATAGGAACAAATTTTACCTTAAAGATACCTTCATTTCAACTTTTTCTTTTTCTTTAATGAGTCTTTAACTACATTCTCATTCCCTCCTCCCCCACCCTACTGGCTTTTTTAGAGATAAGCTTGTGCAGGGGGGCCTTAGCCTCCCATAGTACTGGAATTACAGGTGTGCACCACCATGCCCAACTCAGCCTGGTTTCCTTACGTATATATCTCTGGTAATTGAAAGGATTACATTACTTAATGTATATGAAGTATGTAGTACATGCCTGACATATAGTAGGGATTCAAGAATTGTTTTATGGCCAGGTGTGGTGGTGAAGCCTGTAGTCTCAGCAGTTGGGAGGTTGAGGCAGGATGATTGTTGGGAGTTTGAGATCAGCCGGGGCTACAAAGTGAGTTCCAGGCTAGACTGAACTGTACCACAAGACCCTGTCTGAAAAAGAAAGAAAAAAAGAAATTTTTAGCCTCTAAATTATCTACTTATAGGGCCAACGAGATAGCTCAGCAGTCTAAAGCTCCTGCCTAGGCAAGTTTAAGCAAATACAGACCTCAGGGACCACAGTTCGATCCTGGGCACCACATGCTGCACGAGCCCCACCCCCAGGGCAGGCTGAGCCAGTCATAACATAAAAAGACAAATAAAGTTTAAAAATATTTAAGTTATCTACTTATAAATTAGCCACACTCAAGTTTGGTTACAGACAAAGCTAAAACCAGAGAGAACAGGCAAATGATGACCAAAGTTACCATGCTCTCAAGTCTAGTTTCAGGTGATCACTTTTAGATTTGGAGATGGAGAAGTATGAGGGGAAAAGTTCTTCTCCAAGATGCTGAGCCACCAGAGTCCTGCCAGGGCTGAGGCAAACAAGCTGATGCACTCAGCCTGGGCATGTGGGCTGCTGAGTGCCTCTCCATGCGTCCTGCAGGAAGACCTGGGGAGATGCTGACTAAGCTCTTCATTCTAAGGCTGTTATTGTATACAATCTTCATTACTTCTTTCACTTAGAGGATGACCACCACCTTTTGATCAACTGGCTTTGAACTTTTTCATGTGAAAGGAAGGATAGGACTGGAGAGACACCTCAACAGTCCAAATGCCTGGCAAGCATAGGACCTGAGTTTGATCCTTGGTACTTCATGCCATGCCAGCCCCAAAACCCAGCATGATAGTCCATGCCTGCAATTCTAGCACTGGAGGGGCTGAGATCGGATGATCCCTATGAGTCTAAACTGCACAGAGAGACCCTTACCAAGTAAAAAATAAATAAATAAATAAACAAACAAATAAATAATTTCTTTTAAAAAAAAAGAAAGAAAGATAAATCCTTTCTAAGTGTTCAAATGAACACATTGAACCAAATCATGGCAAATAGATAGACAAGGAAACAAAAATAATTTTTTTAAAATTAATACTGAAGAAAGTCCAGTCTTGCCAAAAATTAAGTTAGAGTATTATAAAGGTCCCACCAGAGTGGCTCTGGTGTTAAGTAGAAGAAAAAAAATGAACAGTAAAAAGTGAGTCTAAACTATAAGTCTCAGGGCTGGCCTGGCAAGCGCAAGGTCAAGGTCCTGATTTCAATCACCAGTACCAAAAAAAAAAAAAAAAAGACAAGTCTCACCAGGCATGGTGGTATACACCTATGACACCAGCACTCAGGAGGCTGAGGCAAAAGGGTTGCTGTGAGTTTGAGACCAGCCTGGGCTACAAAGTGAGTTTAAGGCTAACCTCAACTATATAGCAAGACTTTGCCTCAAGAAGGAAAAAAAAAATCATTTTTAAAAGTTTAAATCTCTGCAGAAAGAAATGACTGATAGCCAGGCATGGTGGCGCACCCCTGTAATCCCAGCACTTGGGAGACTGAGGCAGGAGGATCAGTGTGAGTTCGAGACCAGCCTGGGCTACAAGAGTGAGCTCAAGGCCAGCCTGAACTGCATAATGAGACCCTGTCTCAAAAAGACAAAAAAAAAAAAAAAAAAAAAAGAAATTACTGATAAATTTTTTTGATCTCTAATGAGTAACCATGTGGGGAAAAACTAATTTCAAATGTGTGAAAAAAAATAGTAAAACAAAAGAAAATAATATGTAACTTTAAAAAATTACTGGCAATGCTCAGAAATATGAAAAATTAAGTTCATTGCAGTGTTATTTATACTACTGAAAAAATAAACACAACTTACATACAGTAGGCTAATTGTGGTATAGGCATATTTATATAAAATTACTTCTAGCTCATCTGTAGATTAATAAGTTTAGCTAAAAATCTTCCTTAAACTCTTTGCCAACTCATACTATTTCCTCAAAGAAAACTATTCGTCTTAAGGTGTGGTAGAAGAGCAAACTCAGTTTCTGCCCCCATCCTTTCACGATGCTTCTTTGACATCAGATACATGAAGGTTTCACACACACACACACAGACACACACACACACACACACGCAATCCAGCAAGAAATCAGTTCTGCAGCAGACTTCACCTGGCCATCCTCTAATTCATCTCAACTCTGACACAGTCTACCGTGACTTTGCACCATGTCCCACAATTTGAGGACCCAGAGCACACGATTGCGCCCACGTCAGATGTCGGTAGCAAGGGTCCCACCCTCTAGAGCTGCTGACGTTTCGGCTATCACTGGGGCTTCCTCTGACACCTCTTAGAGTTCCATTAATTTTCAAGAGTTGCTTACTTATATTACTGCTTTATGACTAAAGAACATGAACAAATGGCCAGCTGAAAAAAGATATGCGGCCAGGTGTGAAGGAGTCTGGCCCGCCCGCGGCACCTTCCCAGCGTGTGAAGGAGGCTTGTTCACTTTTCTGAGAGCTCCCACGTGTTCAGCTGCCCAGAAGCTTCTGAGCACTGCCCTTTTGATTTTTCATGGAGGTTTTGTTGCATCAGTACAACCTAAACATGAACAGCTATGGAAAAATGTGACCAGACCAAAGGGTCTATCTAATATTAGCACACTCAAGAAATTCAGCAAGCCTGTTCAGCTCCATTGCTGCCTCTTTGTGTAACATTTCTTCTTCGTGGTGTAGGCCAGGACCCCTTCTAAAATAGGGGCCTTCTGATTTAATATCATATAGGTGGGCCAGAGAAATGTCTGTATGGATAGCTTTAAGACAGAAAGCAGAGAAAGATTATAGTTTTTGTGACTTGATTTAGGAAGGGAAACTCTGGTTTCTACGGCCTTCCTTGGACGTGGAGTATGAGCCAAGAATGGGTAAACCAAAACCCATACATCATACACACACACACACACACACACACACACACACACACACACACACACATCAGACATCTGGTATCACAATGTCACAGTTAGCAATAGAATAGAAGTCTCCAAAGATTCATCAGAAAATATCTGTGGGTGCCTCACTTCACCCAACTAGAAGACTGAAAATGCTAATTTAGTGGTTGAAAAGAAGTATGTAAAAAAATGTTGTCTACTATTGACTCCTCCAAGAATAAATGATAGAAGGGTCAGTGAGATACCACAGTGGTCTAAAGTGGCAGCTTAGGCAAGCTTAGGCAACCACAGGGACCACAATTTGATCCCCAGCACCACATGCTGCACCAGCCCCACCCCTAGGCCAGGCTGAACCGGCCGTAACACAAATATAAAAAAAATAATAATAAATGATAGAATTATTTGTGTTAAAATGGAGAGAAGAAAAACATCTTCTAGAATTTTCAGCATACTGCCTAAAAGTTGTAACTTCTCATAAATTTTACTGTGAAATCATATGAAATATGAAAATACATTGATAAAGTCATAGACTATATCAATATTTAGTCTTCACATATTACACCAGGAACGCACTGTATGGTGGGGTTTTTTTTTTTTTTAATTTTGGAATGACATCAACTAATAAAAAAATTTTCTATGTTTTAAAAAGTCTACAAATGTTTAAGCCTGACTCTGACACTGACTTAGTAATGAATATTATGTTTTAATAGAGCTATAGATAATTACCACACACCAGACCGAACTCTAGTTCCTTTTGATTATCATTTTGAGAATTATCTTACCATTTACCAACATTTACAAACCTTTTCATTTACGTGTATGAATTCCTGAATGCAACGTGTTCTTTGTTCCTCAGCTGGATGGGACCTGGGACCCACCATTCTCCGATGAATCCTGCAGTCCAGTTTCTTGTGGGAAACCTGAAAGCCCAGAGCACGGATTTGTGGTTGGCAATAGGTACAGCTTCAGAAGCACAATCATTTATCAGTGTGAACCTGGCTATGAATTAGAGGTAAGCAAACAGTTAGTTTAACTGGAATTAATTTATTTTCCAAGATATTGGGGAATATTTTTCGTATTGAAACTTCATGAATGTTGATCCTAATATATACCACTGTACTGTATTGCCTTAGAGTTCAACATTGAGAACGTACTGTTTCTCAACTGACCATTTAAGTATGTTTTGGGTTGTTGGCAATCATCCTATACAAAAAAGGAAGGCTACTTGTCACTATGGTGAGACTTCCTCAGACACAGGCATTGGTAATGTCTCGATTGGGGTGCTTGGTTCCCACAGGCCAAATCTGGCCTGAAAATCATCCTCCATGCAAGGCTAACAAATATCAACTTCATTTTTTTTTTTTTTTATTTGTTTGCTTGAGTGCTGTTCTTGTATGTCATGAATCTAACTTAGGTCCTTACACTTGCTAGGCAGGCACTGTCCTGGTGAGCTATGGCCCTCAACTTTATTCTTAATGCTACCTTGCTTGCTTGTATTATTAAAACCCCACTAACAGCACCTACATCTCCCTACTGACATCAGTGGGAGGCTAATTTTTTTGGAGGACATTATTGTGTTATCAAACATGAAGTTTAAGACACCTGTTTGAAACTACATTAGCTTGTCATCTGGTTTTTCAGGAAATTCCTCTTTGCTCTCTTTATTTGTACAGTGATATTTAAATACAGGTTTCACAGAACATTCACTGCCAATGACCTGTTAAATTTGTGCAGCTTGATTCATTACTTTCTGACCTGGCAAATAAGATATCATAAAATAGGTGCAAGAAAGCAGGAGTGAGGTGTCTATGGATCTTGTTTTATTTCAGCAGAATGCTGAAAGAAAGAAAGAAAGGATGATAATGAAAATATTGATTCCAATTGGAGAATTTCCCTAGCTTTGACTCCTGGTTGTCCTTTGTGTAAGAGTCTGAATTTTGTAACTGATTACAAAAACCAGTGTAAATATCTAATGGAAATGTACAGCAAAATGATTAAATTTGAAGGAGCAGATGACATCAGTTGAGTGCTAACTACAGAATTGAAAGAGATACAATAGCAGTTCTTCTCACTCCAAGCTATACTCTTAGGATCGCCTCACAAACTTAAAAAATGCTGATGTCCAGTCACTTGCAGAAATAACTTATTCCAGGTCTTGGAAAAAAGTGTAAAAGAATGCCTAGAAATTCTTATCGTATGTGATACTGGAAACACACCAAAGGCTTCATGCCCGAAGGACCCTGAAGCCAACTAGATGAATGTGCCCAAAGCTAAGATAAGACCATTTCAGGGCAATAAAGATAATAATTTCAACGGACTGAAACACCTCAGATTCTTCATGTAAGCTATTAGAATCATAATGATATTTTAGAAAATAAGTACTGGTGGATGCTCATAACACATTCATTTTTAAAAGGCTCAATTGAAGGAAAAAGATTCTCTTTCTAATGCTAAGTAAGTATAAGAATTGCCAGATTGTAGATGTATCTTTATCAAAGTACTCCACTTATTAAACGAGTGGATCCAAATACCAGAATTAGCATATTTAGGTTATGATCACCATGGTTGCTTGATATCTTAAGAAAAACTAAATAAAAATAACCAGACATTACATACCTCTGAATAAAGAAAATCACAGCTCTGTGAAAATGAACTGCTCTGCTTGGTATAGAAAAATCAAGTTTGAATTCTATCTAGCTTCTAATTCCAACATATAGTATCTGAGACACCATAGAAAGTCAACCAAAAATCCCATCTGTGAATGTAAGTTTGGTGCTGTGCACCTATAATCCCACCACACAAGAAATTGAAAGAAGAGGACTGTTGAATTCAAGGCCACTCTGAGCAACATGACTTCAAAGCCTACCTGGACCTACATGACAAGACCATGTCTCAAAAACAACAACAATAACAACAATATCCTGTCTTTGGGAACATCTACAGAACAAATGATCTAATTTTCCAGTCTGAAGTAAATTGACAGAATACAAGGGAGGAAATGAAGATGGAACTGTAACAGGTTGAGAGTGATGTAGAGACACTATTTTAGGACGCTCTGAAGAAGCAGTACCAAGATGAGGGAGAGAGCGACAGAGACACAGAGACAGAGTGAAGATTACAAGAATTGACTCACAAAAGTATCCTGCCTTGCTGCCTGCAGGCTGGAGATCCAGAAAAGGCAGTGGCTCTATGAAGTCCAAGTCTTAAACTTAAGAACCAGATGATTCAATGACACATGTCCTAGTCTGAGTTCAGAATATGACAGCTATGGCCTCAAGCAGTGTGCAATGAAAGGAGATGGGGGGTCCTCCTCCTTCCTTCACTTCATGCAGTCTTTGAGTGGATTGGATGACCCCTGGCCACATGGGGAAGGTAACCCACTTGACTGAGTCCACAGATTCAAATGCTCATGTTCCTGTGAGATGTTTCCAGAAACTATGTTTAATCTGGGTACTCTATGGCACATAAAACTAACCATAGTAAGCATACAGAGTAATCTCTATGTATAGACATTATTTTGATCTGATTCAAAAGAACTGTAAAAACTAAATGAAAAGCGTATTTATGCAATGTTTGGAAATTTAAACACTGAATATATTTATTAATATATTTATCTATTAATGTAAATGTAATGACACCCCCAAGTATTCCCTGAACACAGAAAGGAAAATCTGTTTACAAAGTAGAATTTCATTTGTATTAGTGGTCCTAATCGTTTTGTTTGAGTTTGGTAACAATAAAATACAAGGGGTGGTCATAATAACTACCCTACCCTAAGCCCAGTGCTTTGGTGTTCACAGCCAAGATAGGAGTTGCACCACAGTCATGTTACTGTGATTATTATAATTTTTAAAAGCCCTTGTCCACTTAAAGATTAATGTTGAATAAAATATTGCTAAATGATTTGATGTCATCTGAAATTTGATGCCATTAGGGATTTGTCTTAAAAGAATGCAGTAGCTTAGTAGGAAGGGAGAAGGACAGATTAAACAAGGTTTTGAGCCAATGTTTTAAACTAAGTGATGTCTACATATGAGTTCTTGATACTCTTATTTATACTGCTCTATTTTTCATATATCTTAAATTTCCCATATGACATTATTTGTTCTTTCTTTTTCTTT
Source organism: Myocastor coypus (assembly GCA_004027025.1). Classification (NCBI taxonomy): domain Eukaryota; kingdom Metazoa; phylum Chordata; class Mammalia; order Rodentia; family Myocastoridae; genus Myocastor; species Myocastor coypus. Next base: position 27,291 of record PVJA010003779.1, on the reverse strand, counting down.
TCTTTTTTTTTTCTTTCTTTTCTCGCATGTTTTTTAAGACAGGATCTTACTATTCAGTTCAGGCTTCTTAAGCTCCCTTTGCAGCCCAGGCTGGTCTCAGCTTACAATAGTCCTCCTGCCTCTGCTTCCTGAGTGCTGGGGTTACAGGAGTGCGCCACCATGCCCAGTTCATTTTCATGGAGGCAGAGCTCCAGGAGTCTCTGCTCTGTGGGGCAGATGATGCTGAAAAACTGATCTCCCCTGGCCAAGGCTATTCCCAGCGTTTGTCGTGGAGATGCAACGAAGCTAGGAAGCAGGGCTCCTTCTGCATTGCACTCAACTTCGGGTAGGGTATCGATCACCATCACCCCTAGTATTTTACTGTTACCAAAATCAAGCAAAACAATTAGGACACCTGATACAAATGAAGTTCTTCTACTCTATAAACAAATTTTCCTTCTTTGTTCAGGCAATACTGGGGGGGGGGGAGCATTTAAATCAAGAACATTTTTTTAAAAGTTACTAATCCTACTGAAGAAGAAATCAAAATAAGGAACTCAAAAATGAGATGTTTATATTACAAAATCACTGCTACTAACCATAAAGTGGTTGCTGTGATTCTAAAACTGAATAAAAGAATTTAAGGTAATTGTTGATAAAGCAGATATATTAAGTTCAAAAAAAAAAAAAGTGTAATACTGACCTGGAACTAAAACTCCATCTTAATGAAAAACCAGATAAGTAAAGGGAAAGAGAAGGAAAATAAAGGAGGAAATACATGGTAAATTTTACAGGTTTCTAAGAAGAAAACCAGTAAGTGCTGTTTGATTTTTTAAGTCAGTGTTAGCCAGAGTTCATTTGAGGTTTTATTGAAATAAAACTTGGCATAGGGGCTGGAGACATAGCTAAGAGGCATAAATGCCTGCCTGGCAAGCACATGCAAGGTATCCGTACATATATATACATACACGCACACATGCATACACACATTCATGCATACATATGTACATACATACATGCATACATACATAGATACATTGAAGAAGGAAAACTATATTTAAAAGGCAGGCAAATAAATTTTAGAAAGACTTTACCAAAAATATTTGTAAATTTATTTATTTTTTAAATTTTATTTTATTAATTTTTTTTATGGAACCAGGGATCAAACTCAGGACCTTGCATTTGCCAGGCAGGCCCTTGTGCCCCCAAGATGTCTCCCTGGCCCTAATTTTATTACTTTTAATAGTTAGGACAGCCATGATAACTAATACAGTGCATATTATTGTTTTTGAAATAGTTGTTCAGAGTACAAGATGCAGGCATAACTTTTCTAAATACTATTAATACAAATATTTCTTCTCATCTAACTAAAAGAAAGTAGTTGTATGTATAGTTCAATATTCAATAATAGTTGTGGGTTCTCAGCACAACTGGCAATGTTGGAAGCTGTTGACTTGAGTCTTTTACAGCTCAGCATATTAATACGACTCTACTTTTTATACTTTGCGATTAAACTTTCCCACTGGATGGCTAAGACCAAGTTAAAGTAAGACCTATGGAACAAAAAATGTAACTTTTGTATCTGACAAGGTCAGTCAAATCGCCTCAGGATTTATCCTGGAACCACGTACAGCACCTTATAGATCTTTTGTCAGTGTCAGCCATCTGGATAATGTTTGTAATTTCAAATTCATGGATACTTAATAGGGTAAGTTTATGTTTAATAGGTATGCTGTTAAAAATTCTATCCCTATATCAATACATATCATATTCTTTCAAGTGCCTCTCAAATATTGAAAAATAAAAACAATTCCAAACATTTTCATAACACATTAAGAAAATACAGCTTTTTTCTTGATCTTTTTTCATCTATTTTATTTTGTCAGTGTTTGCTATAGATTGTACTTGGTTGTCATTTAAAGTAGAAAATAAATCAAAATATTTACCTTAGTTATGGTAGTTTTCCAAAGATGAATCTTCTCATGGATGACTTTTAAAGTAATTTCTTGGGTTTTTTGTTTTGTTTTTGTTTGTTTATTTATATATTTAGTACAGGGTCTATAGGGCCTCACTATATAGATTGGACTCCTAGTGATCCTATTTTCAGCCTCCTGAGTGCTGGGATTGCAGGTACGCGCCACCACACCCAGTCTCAGTTGCCCACTCAGCACACCCCGGGGGCAGGGCCAGCACAGCATGTGGTGCCAGGGATTGAACACCATTCCCTGTGCTTTGCATAAGCAGGTGCTTTGGTCCACTGAGCTATCTGGGTGACACCTAGCAATTTGATAAAAATATTTTTCAAAGTCTAAACCTACCCCTTATGCTATATTCACTTATTTATTTAGTCCTTAAAGCTGAGCTGCCCAAGTCTGTAGCAAAGCAAAGATGACTTTGCCTTCTCTATCTTCCTAGTATAGAACTACGATCTTACCAATAATCTTTCTCCATTGATTCACAGGGGAACAGGGAGTGTGTCTGTCAGGAAGATGGAAACTGGAGTGGAGGGACAGCGACATGCAGAAGTAAGTTAAGTAACAGTGACCAGAAAAATGATCCTGGGGACACAAAATAACAGTGTCACTACATTTTACTTACTTATCAGTTTTTTACTTCTTTATTTCAAAAAATTATTTCATCTGTTCACAAATTCTAGCCTTTTTTGTTCATTTTCTTTACGCTGAGCTTGGAAGCCCCAGGGCTTCGTGCCTATTTAGGAAACTCTACCCACCCCCCCCAGCTACACTCCCAGTTCTAGATTTTTGTTTGTTTCTTTGCTTTTAATTTCAAAACCAACTCAACAAACTGTATGATAAGGTTGGATAAGTTTTTGTGCAAGGGCACCAAACTAATAAAAGGACCAAACATTGCAGTAAGATTAATGCTTAATTGGAATAGAGCATGAGATTACTCACTCTGGGATGGCAAATATGTGGTTTAGGAACTAGATAATCATTGTGGCTATTTGCATTCTTGTGGGATTTCTCCCCAAATAAGTACAAATTAAAAGGCCTAGGGCTGTTTTCTTTATGACAATATCAGAACATTCTGACATCTTAAGTGCAGATGGAAAATCTGTCAAACAAAAGCATTTTCCCATTTACATGGAAAGGTGTATATTTCTGAGGACTAAGAATCAAACTCAGGCCCTCATAGTCACTAGACAAACACTCTGCCACTTACTGTAATCCTGCATATGTAGCTTATTATTTCCCATGACTTAGCTTTTTTTGTTTTTTTTAGCTGGCTCAGCCCGCCTTATGGGCTAACCCTAACCCTTTTAATACTTTTTTTCTAAATTATTGGAGTCACGTGAGTTAATTTCCAGAAACTGGGTAGCATAAGCAGACATCTAACAAAAGATCCCTAGGTAGTGACCTTGCACCTTGCAGAGTATGAAGCCCCACATCAGGTCTTTAAATTTTAGCTTTCAGCAGATGGCAATATCCTGGGCAGTTTTAAAAATTCCCAATGCCCAGGCTGAACTCTGTGCCAGTTAAATCTCTCAGGGTGGAAACTAGCATCTGTACCTTTGTAGACTTCTCTGGGGAACTGTGAAGGACAGCCAAGGTTAAGGCCATGGTCTCAGTGCATGCAAAAATCTAGAGGCTGAAAAAAATTCAAAAAGGTCAGCTAGCATCTATTCCAAGGACCTCCAATTCTGAGGGGGCATTTTAACCAGTTGGAGAGCATATAATAACATACCAAAGCCAGGTCGCAACATGGGGACTACGATTAGTTCCGTCTGGTTCAGGATCCTGGCTACAAATGCTTCCCAGAAACTAACATTCAGCTAAACTTGAGGATCTCTCATCTCACCCATTTTCTCTGCCTTCACAAATATTACGAAGTTCCAACTCAAACTCCCTTTTTAAGATTCTAGAAAGGACAGGCCCAAGTTCTTCCAAGCACATTCCCGGTAATAACATTTCTCACCGACATAAAACCACGCGTCACACTGCATTGCAACCTCATTAGGATATGAAGTTTACAACGCCCTGAAAAGCCATATAGAGTGCTCCTCACTCGGTCATCCCCTGAGCTCACAGTTCCCTGTTCCTGATACTTTTTGCTTATATCTGGCTTTCTGGTGTGCCTATCTTTTCTATCTCCTTAGAAGTGGCGCGACTCTGACTAAATTATTTAACATCACGGCGACTCGCTACTCACTGGGACAGCCTCAGAGCACCTAAGTGAGGCTGCCTGATTTAGGAGGAAAAAAGTACGAGACATTCATTTCAATTTATTTCAGACAAATAATAACTTTTTAAAAATCCATCTTATGTTTGAAATATATGAAAATGTATTTATATGATAATTAACTTTAACTAGATATCTTATATTTCTATCTGGACTTCCAACCCAAGAATTTTTTTTTTCTTTTTGAGACAGGGTCTCGCTATACAATTCAGGCTGGCCTTAAGCTCACTTTTGTGGCCCAGGTTGGTCTCGAACTCACACTGATCCTCCTGCCTCAGCCTCTCAAGTGCTGGGATTACAGGCATGCACCACCACGCCCGGCTCCAAGAATTATTTTTAAAAATGTTTTTGGAATGGTGTGGGAAGTTTTTGACCATGGTTGCAGTTTACCTCATGTGAAGTCTTTATTTTAGTCACCTGCCCCTCCATACCATCCACTATCCTGAGCATTATTAAGCATTATTAACAATAATGTAGAGACCTCTGAAGCAAATCGGACAAAAGAGCAACCTTTAATTGCAAGCACATATGAATACAATACTTACTTAGGCTGTTTTTCTCTAGCAGTGGGTATTGTGTCTGGCACACACGTAGTTCACTGTATTTTATACTATTGTGTGATAGTCTCTGTATGTTGTGCATTAAGTCCCTTTAACAACTACAGGAGGAGAAAGCAGGATTTGGAAACGTGTTTCACAGAAAGATTTTATTCTTCCTTTCAGAGGCCAGGTGCGAAGCTCCCTCTGAGTTCCTCAATGGAGAGGTTGATGTGGAAAACACGACGATGGGACTCAGTGTCATCTATTCCTGCCACAGAGGCTACAGCCTAGAGGGGCTGTCCGTGGTGCAGTGCATGGAAAACGGATCGTGGAGCCACCCAGTTCCTCGCTGCAAACGTGAGTGTTGGCTTTAGGAGGAGTTTTGATCAGACTGAGTTCGTGATTAGCTTCCCACCTGTACAGCAGAGGACACTGCTGATCAGAGATTCCCCCAGAGAAGGCAACGTGTGCCTGCCAAACCAGAGTTATGGAGGGTTTTTCAGATTCATTTGTATTACTTCAGACATTCTAGGACTCCGCTTGTATCAGGTTCTCTGGCTAATTGCAAGTTCAGAGCACTGTGAAAAAATGCAACTTTATCCATCTATGCAGAATATTAAATTTTTTGACTTTTTGTATGAAATTAATATGTTACCTAGGGTCAGTATGATGGCTCAGTGGTCTAAAGCACCTGCTTAGGAAAGCTTAGGCAGCCACAGGGACCACAGTTTGATCTCTGGCACCACATGCCATGCAGGCCCTGACCCCAGAGCAAGCTGAACCGGCCTTAAAAAAAAAAAAAAAAAAAAAAAAAATGTTACCTAGAAAAACTCAAGGAACAAGAATCTGAAGAAAAAACATTTCTATTTTCTGCTATTATGGTCATTGCAAAAGTGAAATGCTATTCATAAATGTGTTAATGAAAATTGGCTCTGTGTAATGAGTTCTGTTAAGGATAGGAAAGGATATAAAAGTAAAAACAAATACTTAAAACTTAATGCTAATATTAGTCTGGGTTGATAGCTTGGAGGTCTCAGCATCTGCTCGGCAAGTACAAGGACCTGTGTTCGATCCCCAGTAGTGCACACTACGCCAGTCCCACACCATGCCAGCCACTGAAACCAGGGGTGGTGGCGCATGCCTGTAATCCCAGCACTGGGGAGGCTGAGATAGAAGAATCACCACGAGTTGGAGCTGAGTAGCAAGACCCTGTACCAAATAAATAAATAGATTAAAAATAGTTTTCTTAAAAAGTGTAATGTTAATATAGTAAAATACATACTGTAAATAAAGATAGGCATAACCACTTGAATGAAAACAGTATTGTCAAACAAGATAAAGTTGAGAGGGCTTGGCTTCTTAAAATAAGTGTGTCATAACTCCATCACTTTCGAGCCTGTTTACAATCAGGAACACTAAAATCATTGGGAATCTGCCATCATGTAGTGTCAGCCACTTGCAATAAGGGGGCCAAGGACCACAGTTCCTATGTTTCCTTCTGACCTACAAACATGAATCCATCTTTATCAGTAAGGCTTGCAAACTATAAATTGAAGTTTTACTGTTGAACTCAGAGCAGTCTAAATGGTTAGTCTAATGACTCTAACATGAGTCTAAAGTCATATTTCAGTCACACAGAAGTATCTGACGATTCCTTGGTTCTGTCTTTCTACAAGATGTTTAATAAAGAAAGTAATTTGATTAAAAAAAAGTCTTATCATATCCCTAATGGTCTCCAAACCTAAAGGAATATACCCTTGATTTTTAGTATGTCTTTTGCTGCTTTCACGCTCTTAAAAAGAAAAAAAAAAAAAAAAAAAAACCTAAAGTCATGGTGCAGAGTATACTTTGGAACATCTACTTACTTTTCCACTTAGGACATGCAGGACCTTCACTAGGGGTAGCATAACTTGCTTTCAGATCTGATTTTATCTGTACAAATTATTTCCTATGGATTCAAAATAAGTCTGTGCTTAATGTTTGTGAAGTGGAGGTTGAGACAGGAAGATCACAAGCTTAAGCACAGACTGAGCTACTTAACAACTTACCATGAGCCTGTCTTGAAAAATATAAAAGTGAGTATGGAACTGGGAATGGAGCCCAGTGGGAAGGTTCTGGGTTAAAGGAAGGAGAGAGGGAAAGAGAGAGACAGAGAGAGAGAGAATTTGACATTCTCACTGTGTGAAGACTGATTACAATAACTGTGAAACCACCTCCTGCAAAAGTCTACTCTGCCTTTAAAGAAATGAATCAGAACTTTAAAAAGGAGAAATAAGAAGAAACATTTTCTTTTCTTTTTAACAGCAAATCCATGTCCGGTCCCTTTTGTGATTCCTGAGAATGCTCTGCTTTCTGAAAAGGAGTTTTATGTTGGTCAAAATGTGTCCATCCGGTGTAGAGAAGGCTTCCTGCTCAAGGGCCAAGGTGTCATTACCTGCAGCCCCGACGAGACATGGACGCAGACCAGCGCCAGATGTGAAAGTGAGTACATATGCTTTCTCATCTTTCTGAGATTTTTTCCAATAATTAACCATAGGTATTTAGATTTTTGTGCTGTCATAGTTATCATCTTCTTCACTAGTGATGTTTAAAATAATTTTAAAAGAGCTTTGAATATCAAACATTTTTTAAAATGCATAGCAAGAGCACCTGAGTTTGAGTCCCAGTATATATAAAAAAAAGTCTTCCCAGAATTAAGCTAAAACTTACCTGAAGAAAATTCACCAAGCAAGTTTTCAAAGTGTGGGCTTCTAAGAACAAGCAAGAAATTAAAATGAAAGTACACATTTTTTTCCACTTTCTTAGAATCCCCAAACTATTCCATTATAGGCAACAAGTCCTCTGTGGATACAAAAATTATTTTGTGGTTCTTAAGCAGGCATATTTTACACCCTAGAAAGTTTGGGAAAGGGGCAAATCACTGAGGTTCAGCCTGGGAGTTTCTGACACAGCGAGTCTGGGAGTTTTAACGAGCTCCTAGGATTGCCGCTTTAGGAATCACAATTTCAGAACCATTTCTCCAGCATTGTGTTGACTGATCTAGGCTGTGACACGCCACCCCAGGGTCTGGCAATTGTTCCTGCTACCTGTGATGACTTGTGGCATGTCTGAGCGTGCCCTTCCTGCTTCGTCCTAAAACGTCCTCCTGCCCAACTTCACACCCTCTAGCTTCCCCTGTGGCCCACGCTGTCCTCTCAACAAAAATGTCTATGGTGTCACCCCATGCAAGGCGCTGCACTACACAGCATAGGACCAGGAAGTTACGCCCATCATGGTCTGCATCTTCAGAACATCCTTACTCCATCTAATGAGATTAGAACTGTGCGTGTGAAGATCTGACTTTGAATCTTGGAAGATTTTTTAACTCTCAAGCCTGGGAGATAGCTCAGCAACATAAGCTGGTCCCTGGCACCAAAACACACACAAAAAAATATTAACTCTCCACTCATGTTAGTGTCTTACTCTTTTTCTGAGCTTCATTTGTTAATAGTACCAATACTATCTATCCTATAGGTTCGTTATCAAGAGATAAACAGGTGTCTATCCTCATTTCTAGATTAGAAAGACACCCATTAGCCTAAAACCCAGAATTTTAAGCTAACAGCCACAGCCTACTTTAGGATTTAAAAGATGATTTTTCTTCCAGATAAATGTAGGCTATAATTAAATAGGTGAGATTCCGGTTCCAGCCACTTAGAAAATCTGCCATGGACGCAATGCGAAAAATGCAGTGTGTCTCTTTGGCCCTGCACTACAGCTCAGAGCTGGCAGCCTGAAGGGAAGCGGGCCAAGTGACCTCATTCTGCCCACGCATCTCCACGCTGGCCTTGGCCTCCAGAGATTTACCATTCAGCAGGCCACAGCCGGAAGGAGGGAGGCGGGACGTGCACGCGCTACAAATGTTCCTTCCATGCACACTTAATAATTCCACAGTGTTCTTGAGGGGGTCGGGGGTTGCCTGGGAGAGGAGACGGTTTTCTTGTTGCTTGCTACTTTCAATTCTCTTGTGAATTTTCTATTAAAATGGGGAGTCGGCCTTAAAAGCAAGCAGGCTTCCCCCTCCTAAGGGCAGCCTCCCTATTCTGCTCACCTGCCCTTGACATTTATCTCTATCAGTCCAAGAGTAAAATGTGATATGTAGGGTATTTATCCTGGGCAGTATGTAGAATGCACATTCCTGAGCCAAGAATCCCAGAAATGTGCATTTTTAATGAGAACCTCATGTGGTTCCAGTAGAAGTGGAATGAAATCAGGCTCTGATTTTCAAACTGCTACAAGCTAACCCTCGGCTCACCCTAGCTCCCCAGCCTGGAGCTTCTTGTCTTCTGATCCACCCCAGATTCGTAGCCTGCCCAGTGCAAATGCCACTGGTCCTGTCCTTCAGCCCGTGCACTCCGTGTCCCTGCTGCCTAGTGCCTGCTCCTGTGCTGCAGCTCCGCTTAGACTGCAGTGCCGCGCTTCTTCGTCTGTATTTCCCCAAGTCCCTGAGCAAAGAATTAGCATTTTCCTCATTGGCTTTTTTTCAGTTTCTGACACAGAGCAGACATTTTGCCCCACTTTGAAAAGAAAAGTTGGAAAGAGTATACACATTTGTCATCCCCTTGCCAAGTTTTAATAGTGACAAGGTGACCTTTTAGAACCCAGGTTAGGAAAACTCTTCACCCAAAAATTAGGCTTACACAAATGTAAGCACTAGATTCCTGACTTCACCCCAGCCATATGCTAGTTATTGGAAGGTTTCTTATAAGATCTTAAAGCAAAACCAGTTACACAATTTTTTTTATTTAAACAGCAAGCATGCATCTCTTTTAAACAACAGGATTGTTATTCAATTTAATAGGTAACGAAAGTAGAGCACTATTTCATAGTACTACAGAGGAGAAAACTACTGAGACATGGAATCTTAGGAGTCTTATCCACAGGCTATAGGCAGTATCTGTTCATTGACTCTTTTTTCCAAATAGCCATTAAGCTCTCACTGTGTGTGAGGCACTATTCCAGGACCAGCTGAAATATTCCCAGGGGACATATGGTTCTGATTTCATGACCTGTAGTCTGGAATGACACAACAGTATCCTCTTGCTTTTCCTCATCCAGCTTGATAAAAGCATCCTACATTGACAATGTCCTGCAGCCACCTCTCAGGTGACATACACGAGCTCATTTTTGGTCTCCTGCAGACTTTGTTCCTTGAGACTAAAATGACTCTACTTCAGTATTTGGACCAGCAGGCAAAAATCCTGTGATCTTGGGATCTAGTTGTTCTAAACACAGCCAATGGCTGTCCTTGTTCCCAGTCTTCTAGATAATAATTTTCCCTTTAATGTGTTTTATCTTGCTTTCTGAACTAGTTCGGCCTTAGAGAAGAGACTGTGTACTCAGGTTGGTTTAGTAGCACAGGCTTCATTTGTTTCTTTGTTGTCTGTTCTTCCTATAGAAATCTCATGTGGCCCACCAACTCATGTAGAGAATGCAATCAGTCGAGGTGTATATTACCAGTATGGGGACGTGATCACCTACTCCTGTTACAGTGGGTACATGCTGGAGGGCTCCCTAAGGAGTGTCTGCCTAGAAAATGGAACATGGACATCGCCCCCTACCTGCAGAGGTAAGGAAATGTCTCAGGAATTGTTTTTTTGTTTGTTTGTCTTTTGAGACAGGGTCTTGCTGTGCAGTTCAGGCTGGCCTGGAGCTCACTTTTCTAGCCCAGGCTTGTCTTGAACTCACACTGATCCTCCTGCCTCAGCCTCCCAAGTGCTAGGATTACAGGCATGCACCACCATGCCTGGCTACAGAGGTTGTTTCTTGATGAAGGTACAGGGAAATGTACATAAAAGTCCAGTAAATAAACAATCCTTATGCATCAGATTGTCACTACTTTGGTTATCTTTGGATTAAAATTATCTCCTAATGATTGTTATTTTCCTTAACTTTGTTGTTTGATCAAAAACTTACACATGAAACTCTTAGCTCCTGTGCTTGAACTGATGCAAAAATGGAAAATGTAATAAGATATTTGTCTTAGTTACTTTTCTCTCATTGCTGGGACAAATACCCAACACCCAAAATGAAGGAAGGAAAAGTTTATTTAGCTCACAGTTACTGGAGGTTTCAGTCCATATTTGGCCAGCTCCAAGGCTGAGAGGCACATGACAGAGAGCAGAAGTTCATGGTGGCAGGACAGCAACAATATGTTAACAGAGGCAACCAACCAATCAGGGCAGCAGAGCAAAGGAGTGAGTCTGTTTCTCTGTCTCTCTTTAAATTATATCAGACTCTCTGCCTTAGCCTATCTGCTTCAAGCTACACCTATAATACCCAGCAGTACTCAGAACCATAATCTCATCAGTACTAAAACAAATAATCCCAGTGACTCATGAGTCAAGTCTCAATCTGTAGAAGTCCCTGCCCCATGATTGCATGAAGCTTTGGGGGAACAGCTAGACATAAGCCATAACAATATTCAAGTATGACTTTCTAAAATATATTTCTAAAATTTACACTGTTCTATCTAATAAAATATACTTTTTTAAATTTCAAAAATTATTTCCATTCATTCTATAAATATAGACTTCTAGTCAAAAACTATGCTAGTGAGGAAGGATAGTCATAGCAAAGAACCTAAAGCCATCAAGTTGGTGGGGGCTGGCCACGTGGGCAACGGTCAGATTTGGGTTTGGGGTGAGAATGCCAGAGACTTTAATAAGTTGTAGGTGTGGTGGGACGGGGAATTGCAGAAATCAGTGAATGGATGGCATGAGCCTCAAAAGAGGTAGCTTACTATAGGAGAAAAGAGAGTCATTAATTATCTGGGATCCAGGTAAGAATAAGAAATGACCTTACTGGGCTGTAGAGAGTCTAAGTGCCTGCCTCAGCAAGCTCAAGGACCCAGGTTTGATCACCAGTATGGCATGTCGTGCTGGCCCCACCCCCGGAGACACCAAACCAGCCACCAAGACCTGGTGTGGTGATGCATGCCTGCAATCCCAGGATTGGAGCAGCTGAAAGAGGAGGATTGCTGTAAACTGGGCTACCAAATATGAAAGGAAGGAAGAAAGAGAGAAAGAGAGAAAGAAAGACAGACAGAAAGAAAGAAAGAAAGAAAGAAAGAAAGAAAGAAAGAAAGAAAGAAAGAAAGAAAGGACCTTACTAAACCCCTAAGGGTAGCATGTGCTGCCTGCTCTGGAGAGGGCTGTGGAGGATGGCCACCTTCATGGAGTGGCCCAGGCTTCCCTTAAAGTCCTAGATCAATGCCAGTGCATGGGCTTACTTCCTCATTTCCTCAATTATTCATTTTAAGATACTTGAACATTTTCAGGTCCTCAGGAAAGAGCATTTCCCCTCTTTCCATTGAGATAGGATGTTCTTTAGAGCTACATACACCACTTTGTCCCCTCCTATCCCAAATCCTCCAAATAACTAAACTTTGCTAGCCACACTTCTGGAACTGCCTAAGCATTTTCGTAACTTTCTTGAGCCTGTCATGTTCATCTGCAAGCTTGAAACTGTGGAACCGGTTCTGCAGCAGTTCCCTAAGGTGGACTCTGGTTCTCACTGGTTAGGTAAGCATGTGTTGAGTAGCTACTCTAGGCCAAGACCAGCCAGTCTCTGTGGAACTCTGTATTCAAAGAGTTCATGTCTACTAGAAGAAAGGGACAAATGGTACCAAAAAGTAAATAAATAGGGCCCGGCAGGATGGCTCGGTGGTCTAAAGTGCCTGCTTAGGAAAGCTTAGGCAGCAGCAGGGACCACGGTTTGATCCCTGGCACCACATGCTGCGCCAGCCCTGCTCTCAGGGCAGGCTGAGCCGGCCATAAAAATGAATAAATAAATAAACAAAGGTTCTGAAACAAGAAAAAATAAATAAATAAAATTTTATCCGGGCATGGTGGTGCACGCCTGTAATCCCAGCACTCGGGAGGCTGAGGCAGGAGGATCGGTGAGAGTTTGAGACCAGCCTGGGCTACAAAACTGAGCTCAAGGCCAGCCTGAACTGTACAGCGAGACCCTGTCTCAAAGAGACAAAATAAATAAATAAATAAATAAATAAAGCTATTGTGTGTTAGCATTAAAGAGATGAGAGCCTGGAGTGGGATAGACCTGGGAAGGCTTAGCAGGAAGTGGCAAGCCTGGTATTAGGTCTTAAAGATGCTATCCAGGGAGGGAAAGGAGGGGCATTCTGGACAGTGGCAGAGGGAAGCAGGGAAGGGACTTGTTTAATTATACTTTGCATTTTTTCTGTGAAAGAAGAGAAGATTGTCATGTTTTTAAACATTGGAATATATGTGAATATATATTTTATGTCTGTCTGTCTCTCTCTCTCTCTCTCTGGTACTCTTCTCTGTATAAAAATGTGTGTATCTCTAAGATCTATGATATTATTATAGAGAGAAATGGAAAAGTGGTTACCGGTATCAAATCCAATTAACAGTACTGGGCTGGGGAGATAGCTCAGCAATCTAATCACCTACCTGGCAAGTTCAAAGACCCAGGTTCAATCCCCAGTACCACATGCCTTGCCAGCCCTAGGTCCCCAGGTACACCCTGCCGGCCATGGAGACCTGTAATCTGAGCACTAATGAGACTGAGATAGGGGGTCACTCAAAGCTCAAGTTGCATAGTGAGATGCTGTACCAAATGAATTAATTAATTAATTAATAATAACAAATTAGCCATATCTGTCATCACACATAGCTACTTTCTCTTGTAGCAATAGCACCTGAAGATCTATTCATTTGTTCTAAACTTAAAATACAACGCAACATTACAGTCCTCCTCACTAACATTAGATCTCTCAAGCTTGTTCATCCTACCCATCTGCTACTCCATATCCTTTAACCTGTGCCTTCCTAGCCTGTCCTCCTAGAGAACTTCGTGGAGGGGAAGTCCAGTGAAGGAACTCTGAGCAACACTGTAATTTCCTATCAGAGACGTGAGGAGGAGGATCCGGCAAATTGAGAGATTATCCAAAGGGACTGGTGCCCCAGGGTGCAGAGTAGGAGATAGTTTTGAAAAAGAAGAGCAGTGACCAACCATAGCTAATGCTTGAAACGAACCAGCAGGAGAGAAGCTAAAGCCCAGGCCCTCCGTAGCTCAGTTAGCGAGACGAGAGTGAGGTAAACTGGCTTTGCCTACGGATGTGTGGACTGCTGATGCCGGATCACTGTAGTCTGAAGAGCAGGAGGAGCCTAATAAGAGCAAGGGCAAACCACTCTCCAGAGCTTGCACAGGAAAAGGGGGAGAGTATTAAGTCAGTGTCATTAGACCGAGATGAACTCGTTGACATGCACATATGAATGTGGGGGTCACTTGGAGACAAAAGGGGAATGAGGGAGTTTTTTAAAAGATAGAAGGGGGGCCTGGTGGGATGGCTCAGTGGTCTAAAGCACCTGCTTGGGAAAGCTTGGGCAGCTTCAGGGACCGCGGTTCAATCCCTGGCACCACATGCTGCGCCAGCCCTGCTCTCAGTGTGGGCTGAGCGGGCCATAAAAATGAGTGAATAAATAAACAAAGGTTCTGAAACAAGAAAAAATAAATAAATAAAATTAAAAAAAAATAAAATAAAAAAAATAAAAGATAGAAGGGACTGTAGGGCTGGGTACGGTGACCCGCATTTGTAATTGCAGGTTGTGCAAGGCCGAGATGGGAGAATATCTGAGTATTTAAGGCAGCTTGATCTGTGTAGTGAGTTCAAAGTCACCGTGAAGTAAATGTTAGAGAGATACAATTTTTATTCATATGTCACATCTCAGTAGTGCTGAGTCACTGCAATGGTAATAGCCAGTGTTTACTTTTCTAACTGTACTTCTCTAGATATTGACATTTCCTTCTGAGATTTTATTCTGTTTTTTCTTCCTTGAAGTTGAGTCAAGGACACGTAATAAACCGTAAATGAGCAACCTTTCCTCTGATACCCACCCTCGCAGAATTCCCCATGTGTATGACTCTTTCTGTTTCCTTTCCAGCTGTCTGTCGATTCCCATGTCAAAATGGAGGTGTGTGCCAGCGCCCCAATGCCTGCTCCTGCCCAGATGGCTGGATGGGCCGTCTCTGTGAGGAGCGTAAGTCTGTCCCCAAGTCTTATTTTGGACCCTGATAAATCTGCCTAGAATCTGGTTTCTCTGTCAGGAAAAATTTGTTGACTTAAATCTTGGAAGTATGCCAGAGTGATTGGACTGACCTAAAACAGTATTGGGTTGCAGGAGACCTGGAATATTAACCTTGAAAATGCAATTATCCACAGCCATCTCAGGTGATTGTCACAAGCCCCCTGGCATACGTATACAAATCTTGTTGGGATGGAGTTCATAAGAGAGTCTTGTAGGCCTCTTCTTCCCTCAGCTTGGTCTGCTGTGTACTCTGCCAGCCATTGGTTCACTCACTAATAAGTGCATGGCATTTGGTGGCATTGAACCTGGCAGGGGATGTTTGCCATCCACCACTCTGTCATTAGGAATTGTTCCTTCTAATTAAGTGTGTGAAGAGTTGGGCCTGGTGACGCATGGCTATAAATCAAATATGTGTCCAGCCTGGGCAATTTAGCAGCTTAATAAGACACTATCTCAAACCAAAAATTAAAATGAAAAAGCTGAACATGAAGCCCAGGACAAAGGTACAGAGTTCAATTCCGAGTTCAGGGCAGGGGCAAAGGAGGTAGCTATCATAAGTCCTTTCTCTCAGCATTGGGACAAAATACCTATACCCACAAATGAAAGGAACAAAACTTCTTTGATCCCTGGTACAAATAAAATAAAATAAAACAAAATAAAATATAAAATAAAATAAAACAAAATAAAATAAAGGAACAAAGCTTTCTTTTAGTTCACACTTGAGAAGCTTTGGTCCTTGTGCAGTCAGTGGCATGGTGGAATGGCCTAGATAGAGGCAAGCCACTCGTGTCATGGGGAACAGAAAGCAAAGACTGAATGGAGAAACCAGGGAAGCAGATAGGGCCCTTCCAGGTCACACCCCCGGGAACCCCTCTCTTCTATCCAGACCTCACTTCCCCACACCAAGCCAACTATGACACCTCCATAATCCAATCACCTTCCACAAGCCCCTCCTCTGGATGTGGAGGAAAATCTAGATACAAATCACAACATATGGACAGTGCTACTTCTGATC
The DNA here is from genome assembly GCA_004027025.1 of Myocastor coypus. NCBI lineage: Eukaryota > Metazoa > Chordata > Mammalia > Rodentia > Myocastoridae > Myocastor > Myocastor coypus. The sequence continues at coordinate 11,449 of PVJA010003779.1, read as the reverse complement.
TATACAGTATTTGACAAATGAATACAGAATTTTCATCCCTATAAAAACATGTCAAACTCCAGCTTCTAAAGTTACAAATAATAACTTTAAATTTTTAAATGCTTAACCTGTACTGCTTCATTGTCTTCACAGGGAAAGATAAAAGTTTCAGATTTCACTGGGAGTAATACACATAACTCATGGTGGAATTAATGTGATGGCTGTTGGTCTAGTTTTCTTCCAGGAAGCTGGGTATTTTATGATACTCTCAAACTTATTAGGTGTGACTTAAGCTGTAAAGGAAATTGTACGCTAGAAATAAATTTAGGCTACTAATAACCAAGTATTCTCACAATCACTAAGAAAGAAGAAAACATATTTCTTCTTCCTCCTCAGCCTTTTTACCTAGAGAGCTGAGGTAACCTGTTAGAATGCCAAGAGCTCAAAGCCTCCAGAGTATTTACTCTGAAATGCTCCAACTCTCAGCCTGGCCGCGTGAGCCTGCATGCTTACAGAGACCAGGCTCTCTCAGGATGCCAGAAATACACATCAGCTGAGAGATGTCACCAAAATTCAGATTCAGAAGAGCTGGGCTGGGATCTCAGGTTCTACATTTCTAGCCAGCTCCTTGTTAATGGGATTCTGCTGGATAGAGAAAGAGCCACCCTTTGAGTGTAATAAAGCAATAAATCCCACACCTTTTAAACAAAATCTGATTCCTTGGATAGGAGGGACGATCGTTCCGCGTGTGGGATAGGAGAGATACAGTCTCATCAGCCCACAGCTCCTTGGGAATGAAGGGCGAGTTGTTCTATTGCCCTGGAATAGTTTCAAGGGCTTTTGTCTCTGCATTACTCACAGGATAGCCCATCAGATTCCCATCTCACATTTATTACAAGAATGCTGCCTCCAGAGAGCCAAGCCCTCTTACAGCATTTTACATAATCGGTAATGGAAACTTGAAATGATAATGAAGTCAGGCTATACCGCTTATTTTGAGAAGAGCTGAAGCAAAGCACTTAGCAAATATCGATTCCCCTGTCCTCACTGAAAGGGTACATTTGGCATTACAGTCTGTACGTCTGGCTAAGGATCCAGACTTAACTTCCTGAGTGTAGTTTCCCAGTGGTACTCACTGCTAAGTAGAATGTATATGGGAAGATTCTCTGCAGGGTCATGCAAGGTTTCATTCTTCTGCCTGAAAGATGTCTGTGAACACTTGAAATATTTGAGCATGTGCATTTGGAGCATATAATTTTCAACAACTTCTCTTTTCTAGCCATCTGCATTCTCCCCTGTCTGAATGGTGGTCGTTGTGTGGCCCCTTACCAGTGTGACTGCCCGCATGGATGGACTGGAGCCCGCTGTCACACAGGTAGGCCTTCTCTCATGGTGGGTTTTCTGGGTGCCTTGGTCCCACAAAGCACCAGGAGACATGGACAACTATGACTCAGTCTCAGAGGTGATGTCAAAGCAAGAAGGTGTCAGAGATGCCCAAGGATGTTTCAAGAGGGCCCTTTGGGTGGTCCCTTGGGTGATAGTCTCAACAGTAGAGTAGAGGAGCATTACCTAAAGAACACCTTTAGGGGGCAGGTGCCAAAGAGTAGCCTGTGAACTGGGGGCATAAATCCTTAGTAGAGCACCTGTCTAGCAAGTAAGAGCCCTTGCGTTCATTCCTCAGTACCAAAAAGTAAAGGAACTAAAATACAAAAAATAGCATCTATGTTGGCACTTTACAGTATGTGGAGAGATGTGGAAGTTCAGATGAAGACTTAATCTCTATGAATCTGAAATACTAAATTCATTGTTACATTTTACGAAGAATAATAAAATAAAAAGTTCAGTTAAAAGGGGGGAAATATCATGAGAGAGATGGATCCTCTCAGTTTGCTCAGAATGATGGTGTCTCAAACATGAGCTTACCACCCGTAGCTTTTGTTTGGTACGGACCTGTGATTTTCTTGACCTCCACTTGACCTTTCATGTAGGCTCAATCTTCTCAGTGTTCAATTTACTGTTTTCAGCACAAGCCAGGAAGACAACTTTGTAATATTCAGAATGTGATCCTAATGTGTACTGTTTACTTTATTGTAAATAATGGTGAACGGTGGTCAAAAATTAGTGTTATATTTCTTTAAAAAAAAAATAAAAATAAAGGACCAGGGAGATAGTTCAGCAGACTAAGCACTTGCTTAGACAAACACAGGGATCGCGATTTAATCCCCAGCACCATATGCCATGCCAGTACCGCCCCCAGGTCCCCTGAGTTGGCCACTGATACCAGTGGGGTGGTAAAAGCCTGTAATCCCAATGCTAGAGAGACTGAAAGCAAGAAGATCAATCAGTATGAGTCTGAGCTGTGGAGTGAGACCCCTGTATCAAATACATTTAAAAAAAAAAAAAAGGACAGAGATGGATCCTCATTTTGAACAATAACACAAACTGTTGATTGTTTGATGAAAAAGCCCAACCTTTATTTTTCTCAAATATAACATTTAACTCACAATTTTTGGACGTCTATTTGTCTGATGCCTATGTACACCCCTATGAGACTCCATGCCACCTTTGAGTGGACATATCCTTTCATCTTTACCTCCCTGATGCCCAACGCTGGACTGGATGTATTAGATTTTTCACTAAGTGTCATATAAACCAATTTTAAATGACAGATTCTTGTGTTACCTTTGTAATGTCCTAAAACTTGAAACTTGTAAAAAAAAAAAATTGCTCTGTTTCTTTAGTACAAACCCTGACACCCACTGTCCCTCTGTGTGTAGGCCACCTCATACAATGAATTTGTTTCTAAGGCCTTCGTGACCACATGACTCACCTTCCACACCAGAATGTCTTTTCAGCACGAAAGGAGCACTGTTAATAAGTAAATTAGGGAGGTAGGAATGAAAAATACTGTGTCACAGGCAAAATCGGAGACGTAGTCACGCTAGCTAATGGGGCAATTTTGGCTGGTCCATGAATATTAAGAAGGGAAAACATCCTAGGTGCTAAGCTGGAAACATTTATTTGTGGCATTTCACAAAACTTATGTAGTATTTGGTTATAGCAAGTCACTTTTGTGTTTCCCTTCATTTTTCCTGCACCCAAAATTGAACTTCTATGCAAACCATCCCCTGCCTTTGCCGGGCACAGCATCATTAGAGGAAGCCTTGCCCTCTTGCCCGATGAATGAGTCTCTCTCGACTCCTTCTCCTTCCTTTCAGAACACACTGCCCCTCTCTGCTCTTCCTGGGCAGTATCTCCTGCTTCTTACGCTATGCTGTGATTACCAGCCAGTGAAAGCGCAGTTCTCTAGCTCATCTCAGCATCTGCTGGACGGCTTTACTGACTCCGTGTTCAGTCTCAGCACCAGGGTGTGCTGCTTCTGGTGTTCTTCTGTTAAGGTACCTGGAATGGTTGTGTGTTGACTCTGTAGCCACGGCAAGTCCGACTTGCAAGGTGCTGCACGGATGGCTTCAGCCTCAGTGAAGCCCCGCCCAGTTCCCTTCCTGTCGTCACACACTGCCCCTGCAGCGGTGGCTTCCTTAGGACCCCTATGAATCCCCCTTCTACTGAGAAAGCACTCCTCCTATCTCTTGGAATTTACTCCTGACTCCCTCCTCTTTCCACCTTCTATAAATTTACTCAACTTCCAAAGACCTAATTTCCCTTTATTTCCATACTTTTTTATATCATAATACAATACTCAATTTTCTATCACTTAATTTCTGTAGCTTTTACACAATTAGTTGGAATCACTCAGTTTAAAACGCCATTCATGTGATGTATTTTATGTCTTTTACCTTTTTTTTTTTTTTTTTTTTTTTTTTTTTTTTTTTTTTTTTTTTTTTTTTTTTTTTTGAGACAGGGTCTCGCTATGCAGTTCAGGCTGGCCTTGAGCTCACTTTTGTAGCCCAGGCTGGTCTTGAACTAGCATGGATCCTCCTGTCTCAGCCTCCCAAGTGCTGGGATTACAGGCATGTGCCACCACGCCCGGCTTCTTTTACCTTTTTAGATTTCTGCCTAGAGTAAGTTTCCAATGTCATACAGCAGGGCTGGGGGTCTACACAGGAGCTAACGATGCACATCTTGAGTCTGAAGGAATCTGTGGAACACACAGGGCCAGTGGTCAACAATAACATTCATGGGGGGAAAACTGGGACTGCAGAAGATGCACAGCCCACAAGGCGACTGATAGGGCACTGAGAGTACTGATCCTACAGGGGATGGGTGGGCAGGTACAAGCTTTTAGACTGCCAAGTAAAAGTATGGCTAATTAATTAGAATTGGTAGGCACCGATAACCCTCAATGCACTTCAAAAAGTAATTTTTTCTTTTATCAGTAAGTAGAAACTATGGAAAGTTGATTTTTGTTTTTACTGGATTTCATCCTATTTATTTCATCATTTCCTTTTCTATTAAATTGTAAGTATGTTAGCCTCCTTTCATTTTTTAACTTACCAAGAGCATTCCTTAAGGAGAAAGACTGGTATTTTAGTTTGAGTTCTCATCATCCATTTACCACCATAGTTCATGAATGATCAACTGAAGAATGTTTACTACAGTCTCCCTGAAGGTGATTTTTTTTTTTCATTTATGTATTTGGAGCAGGATCTCACTACATAGCTCAGACTCATAGTGGTACTCCTGTTTTCAACCTCCCCAGAGCTGAGATTACAGGCATGCACCACCATGCCCAGACTTAGCTGCTGGTTCAGTGCACTCTGGGGGCAGGGCTGGCATGACAGGCAGGACCAGGGACTGAATCCTGGAACCTGCACTTGCCTAAGCAGGTGCATAGAGTACTGAGCTATCCTGCTGGCCTCAGAGGTGATTATTTTTTAATTTTATCAATTTCAATGAGAAAGAAATAACAATGAGGCAGTTTCAAAACAGGTTAGTAGGACAGTTATAATAATTAATACATTGCATATTGTTGTCTTCATAGTAGTTGTTCAGAGTACAAGATGCAGACATGATATCTTTTCTAAACACTATCAGTACAAATCTTTCTTGTCACTGAACAAAGAAAAAGTAGCTACTAAATGGAGGAAAGAACCTTCTGCAGGGCCCGGCAGGATGGCTCAGTGGTCTAAAGTGCCTGCAGGCGGCTGCAGGGACCGCGGTTCGATCCCCGGCACCACGTGCTGCGCCAGCCCTGCCCTCGGGGCAGGCTGAGCCGGCTATAAATAAAAATAAATAGATAAACAAGGGTTCTGAAACAAGAAAAAAAAATTTAAAAAAAAAAAGAACCTTCTGCAATGTCATGAGAAAAAATTGCTACTTATTATTGCCCTTCTGTACGCCGTACATCATTATTTTCTGGCCTAAGGAGTTCTCCTTTCTCCTTAATATGTTAAAATCCCTAGCATTAGGTCTTCATCAATTTTTAGCATTATAATGTTTTTGGCAAATAGATTGATATAAATAAAGAGTTTGGTTATGAACTGTGGATTTATGCAAAAGGTAGCTGCATAGTAAATCTTTGAGTATTCTCTCAGAGTTTCATTTGTGACTAATTTTTAAGCCCATTTAAGGTTCTGTCATTTCAATTAAAGGTGATAAAAGCCATGAAATGTCTCCTAGCCAGTAGAGAGGGCTTTTAAAGCAGCTGCTTAGACAATCCATGGGCTGGATTTATTACCCTCCAAGCTGGTGTCTGCCTTAATCACCAATCAATGACAGTCTTTACTGCTAGTTCCCCCATGAGATTCATAAATTAATTGAGCACATGAAAAAATATAGTTGCAGATAGTCAAAGTGCCTGACTGATTACATAAATAGAATGATTAAGGAAGACAAAAGTCAGACTTGGAGGGATCAGCGAAGCTTGCAGGAAATAGGTGAAACATACTCTGGGGCTTCCATGCAATCATAGTAACTTGGAAGAAAAAAGGGAGGTGGATCCGAAAGAGATGTGAGCTCATACACACTGCCAGAAATTGGTGCACAGACAGCTATACCAGGAGTAGTGGTGGATACAGCAGAAAATGGAAACAAATCTAATCCCATGAGTCTTCAGAGCTATTAAGCATTAACTGAATGTTTGAATTTTTTCCCCAGCTACTTGCCAGTTTCCCTGTTTAAATGGTGGAAAATGTGTGAGACCAAACCGATGTCACTGTCCTTCAGTTTGGACAGGACATGATTGTTCCAGGTAAGACAATCCATGGCTAATGTCCATCTCGCAACATAATTGAAATCCAGTGTGGGTTATATCAAGAGCCAGGTATGTTTCTGGTTTGAATGTAAACATTTTGTGTCTCCAAATCTAAGTATACTCTTATTTGAAGTATAGACAAAACTAGAAATATGAGCTCACTTCACCAGCATGAATACTAAACTTAGAGCCAGAGAGAATGTTAATATGGTCTTGCACAAAGGTGAACATCACAAGTTTGAGAGAATTCCATCTTTTCACGATTGAAAAATGAAAAAAAATCTTAAATTAAGTAAACCATCCTGCCTATGCAAAAATGTGAACAATGAACTCAATATATTTTATTGAAAATGGCCTAATAGATGTTTCAGTTCTTGATTATAATAAAAGATAGTGCTAATATTGATGTTTATTTTTAAAGTCAAATGCCATTTTCTCACATTTTTAATGTCTTTATTTATTTCATTGACTATAAAAACGTTTGTATAGAAATGCATTCCTTTAATTAGTTTTTCATATCTAAAAAATATGATATGGTAAGTATATGTCAGCAAAAGTATAATAAAAAGTTCAGGGGCCAGCCATATAGGTCAGTGGATTTGCCAGGGTTCGATACCTGGGCCTGCCTACAGGCCTCGCCCCCAGGGCATGCTGAGAGGCAATTGAGACTGGGCATGGTGGCATGGGCCTGTAATCCCAGCTCTAGGGAGGCAGTAAACAGGTGGATCACTGCAAGTCCAATCTAGCAGTGAGACCCTGAACACCCTTGTGTCCCAATCTAGCAGTGAGACTCTGAACACCCTGTAGCCCCAACACCCCCCCCAAAAAAAAGAAAGAAAAACAGTTCAAGATAAAGTAATTTTTACATCTTTTATACCGCATAACCTTGCAGAAAATCTCAGGCACATTATACCATAGGACTGATAAAGCATTGTCCCCACAAATGCTGTACCCATGGGACATTATCAGCTATAGTTTAGGACTTTCATGATGTGTATTACATCACTTACACTTTATTTTGTACAAATGTGTATTATCATATTCATTTTTGAAACTAAAAAAAATTGGTTAAATAGAAACAACTGTTATTTTTCCATTTATTGTTCTGTTGTTTTGATCTAAATGTCAGAGTTAACTCACTAAAACCAAAAACCATTAGAGTAAGAATATAATCAAAAGAATCTATCTTGAGCCATTGGATATTCTTCTATCATCTCAAATGAATGCTATCTTCATAGACAGAAAGGATTAAATCTTAAAAAGAACTTTGCAATGGGCAAAATATTTTGAAGCTACCAAGGAAAGATCAGAAAGAATTTAAGACAAAGAGAAACAAAAGAAAAAAAGTGGGGAAGAGGGACAAACAGTGATTCAAAAAGAACAAAAAGTATTTATAATTTTCTTAAATTTTTATGTTCAATCATTTATTTTATAGATCAGGAAAAGCAGAGTTTGCCTGGTTCCCAACATCTAAATATTCTGTAGAAGTGCATCAATGACTGGGCAAAGGATAGTAAGGAGACTATATGAATAAACTTGACTAACAAAAGACAGCAGAACCTATGTTTTTATAGAAAACTTTGATATAGCAATCAAGAAAATTTATGGCAAGTTAAGCTGAGAAGCATATGCCACACTTAAGGAAAGGCTACCTAGCAACCCAGGGACCAGGCAGGCTCCCCCTCCCTCTCCTAGAAGACCAGGTTAATTAGTACCCTCTTGCTATATCTCTGATCAGTTTAAGCAAAGAAAGGAACTCATCAGAAGAGAGTTCACAAGAAAGCCAAAAATGCTTACAGCTCACACATCTCACATGCCATTCAGAGATGCCCTAAAATATCCCAATCTTAAAATCTGAAAGATAAGCTGGTTGTGGCAGTGCCACCTGGAATTCTAACACTCTGGAAGACTAAGCCAGGAGAATCACAAATTCAAGCCCAACCCGGACAACTAGCAACTTAGTGAGACCTCCTTCAAAGATAGGAAATTTTAAAAGGCTGGCAATGTAGTCCCATGCAAAGGCCCTGGGTTTAATCCTCAGTACTGTAAAATAAGGAAATAAAATTAAATTTAAAAATAAATCTGAGAGCTGGGCTATGGTGGCACACAACTGTAGTCCCAGCACTTGGGAGGCTGAGGTAGGAGAATTGGTGTGAGTTTGAGATCAGCTTGGGTTACAACAAGTGAGCTCAAGGCCAGCCTGAACTGCACAGCAAGACCCTGTCTCAAAAAGACTAAATAAATAAATAAATAAATAAATAAATACCTGAGGGAAAGATTGGTCCACTACCAACATGTATTGTTGGGCTGTGGTGTTAGCTTGGATTATTTTATATCAACAAGAGGGGTAGTTACAGGTTGGAAAGACAGGCATTCCTGATAGAAGAGAAGGTCAAGTGTAATTCCCTACAATGGCTGGGGGGAGAAACACTTCCAAGACATTCAAACGATAAATGTTTGCAATAATTGTTTTACTTATGTTCCATGAGGCTGAGTTGTATAAAGCATAAAATGTTGTATCCTTAGTGCTGGCATAGGGACTGAACTATCTGTTCTATAATTGCTAGTTGGCAGTGGAGTAATTTTCTCTTATAAGTGACAGCAGATGGTAGAGAAATGTCATGCAGTTCATCACGCCCCTCATCCCATAGCTTTCTTTGCTAAATAATAAGACTGGCACGGTCTTACTCCTGGGTAGTTTAGTTCTTAAGAAAGAAAAATTTTCCTGTGCACATATTGTAATAATCAAGTTTAAGTAAATGTCATCAATAAGAGTCATGGGTTGTTTGTGCTCTAAGAGACTTTTCGGTTCATGAATGCATCACCTTCCGGATGAGTGAGTTCTCAAGACAGAAAACTGGTGGCAGAATCAGGACTAAAACTGCATTTTGATCCTTCTCTGTCTTTTCTGAAGTAGCATCTGCACTGCACGCCCTTCCTCCTTCCAAGGAATAAAATGCCATCCCTACAACTTCATCACGCATAATGCCCAGGGATCTGAGACTTCCACTCCTACTTTTATCAGTCCACAAAAATCTGTTATCTCTTTGGTTTAGTCTTTTCTCTTGACTCTGGGATTTCCTTCTTCCAGGAAAAGAAGGACTGGGTTATAAACACCGCAGACACAGCCAGCTGTCTCCGCAAGATCAACTCTTCCTGGCAGCGCCTCCACCTCCTGCTCCCGCAACTTAACACGAAGGAAATCCAACATGGTGCTGAGGCTTATTTTGTTTAGTCTACTTGTTATTTGAAATTTATCCTATTTTATTATTCCTGGTGACATCCTTTCTAACATGTTTCCATTTTTAAATAGTCCTGTATTTTCTATATAAAATTATATTAAATAGATGCTGCTCCACCCTCATGAAATGTACATACTCTGCTATCTAATGGGAAAGTTCCTGGAACACATTTTTATTCAGTTACTTAAAATAATTTTTCCATTAAAATATATTTTGCTACTAAATAACACCTTTCTTGGTAGTGCCATTTTATGAGGTGACCAGGAAAGAATAAAGAAAAGTAATGATTTTTCATCTATGCTACTGTCACACAACACACAGTCACATATATAGCACACCAAGAAATTACTGTGCAGTAAAAGAAGTCTCTCCTCTTAGGTCTGCCTCTTTTATTTCATCTGAGAAAAAGTGTAGTGCCTAGTACTTGGCTCATAGAATTCTGTCCTGGTGTGTGTGTGATTTAAGTAATTCCTTTCCCAACATTTGGAAGGCTGTGTACTTTGATATGGTGGAATATTGAAGGAGTGAGAGGATGAGGATGTAATGTGACTGTGCTTTGCACATGTGTGTGTTCCCCCTGCCTTCTCACAACTAGTAGGTGCTATAGCAAGACATGAAGAAGGAGTCTGGACCTTACCACACTATACAACCCACTACCTTCGGGGGAGGGAGAGGCGTGGGAAAGGGAAGGCAGAGAAGGAGAAGGAGAAAACCAGTTGGAAATGTTTGCCAGAGGAGTGCTCCTGAGGCCTGCTGTGCACTGGGGCTGGAATCTGCCCAAGAGAAAGCCAAGCTGCTCCTTGTGCCCCATTGCTTTACACTGTGCTTATTTAGCCATGAAGATGTCCCTTGGGTTTGGAAAATTAATCCGAATCCTAGCTTTGGCTTTAAAAAAGGAATTTACGGTTCACCTTGTCCCTCTTCTAAGAGAAGTGCTCCACACAAAGTGAAAGCTGCACTGTGGAAAGGACCATAAGGATGAAAAATTCTGGCTGCTCCTGGACGCTTCTTGTCCCACAGGCACTGGCCTCCCTCTCACCACCCTGACGTGCATCCTACCCAGATAACAGGCTTAGAAACCTAGCTTTTAATCAGTTTAGTTATAGTGTGTCACTTTCTGCACCACTGACCACTGTCACTTATGATCATAAACATAAAATAGCATTTAAAATTTGAGAGATAAAAACATAGTACCAGAAAAAGTTAAGCTAAGGAAAGCAATTTAAAACAACACTCAAGCCGGGCATGGTGGCTCACACCTGTAATCCCAGCACTCGGGAGGCTGAGGCAGGAGGATCGATGCTAGTTTGAGACCAGCCTGGGCTACAAAACTGAGCTCAAGGCCAGCCTGAACTGCAGTGAGACCCTGTCTCAAAAAAAAAAAAAAAAAAAAAAACAGTTCTCAAGTATCAGACTCTGCCTGCTAAGTGGAATCCATATGCACTTACTTTGAGTACATAAAAAGGTTTGTATTTTCACAATGTCACTTTACTTTTAATAAAATATTTCAAACTCAGATGAGAAAGATACTTTTTTTACTAGAGTAAGGTTCCTCCTTTACAAGCTAATACCCATCATGCTTAGTGCTCTGCCATTAGTAGCCATGAAAACTAAGTACCAATTTATCCTAAGCCAGCCTGGTAGCGTGCACGACAGTAAAATGAAGGGTCTTGCTTCTACAGTATCTCAAGAGGGAGAAGCAATGTAGCAAAATCAGGCACTGACAAAAGAAGAATGCAGCAAAAACTGAGAAGGTTTTCTGCTTTCCTCTCCTGTCTACAAGGTACCATTCTTGATCTAACACTCTGAAAATAAACAGCCAGGGACATTATTACACTGTGGTTTACAATCATAACCGATTAGAAATGTGAAGAATGGTATATTACATGCAGCCCTTAAGTTCATGTGAAAACAAAATATATTTTAATGATGTTAGGAAAATTGTAAAAAGAAAAAGAAATATAGTGGTAGTTTTAAGTAAACTACATTTGATCCCTGGCTCCACATGCTATGCCAGCCCCACCCCCAGGGCAGGCTGAGCCGGCCATAACATAAATATATAAAGCAAGGAGGA